>VCRD01003830.1:3171-29925 GCA_006783055.1 Trinorchestia longiramus
CACGTGTTACAAGTGAGACACGTGCAGCATCCTAGACACGTATTACAAGTGAGACACGTGCAGCATCCTAGACACGTGTTACAAGTGAGACACGTCCAGCATCCTAGACACGTGTTACAATTAAGACACATGTTGCAATCAAGACAGGCGTTACAGTGAAGACACATGTTACAATCAAAACGCGCGTTACAATGAAGACACACGTTACAATCAAGACATTCTTTACAATCAAGACGCACGTTACAATCAAGACGCACGTTACAAACAAGACACACGTTACAATCAAGACACACGTTACAATCAAGACACACGTTACAATCAAGACACACGTTACAATCAAGACACACGTTACAATCAAGACACACGTTACAATCAAGACACACGTTACAATCAAGACGCATGATACTCCGTCTAGTCTAAGAATGCCTGATGTTGTCTGTGGTCGTCCTGAGTACAGTGTGTGAGTAGCAAGGTAAATGAAGAGAACTTCAGGCAATTAAGTGAGAGAAGTAAGTGGAGAAAATAACAACACTGCCAGCAAATTTATGCAAGGGGTGCGAGGGCATTAGATGCAATGCATAAGCTTGTCTTGGGTCTGCGGAGGGCTGAGGGAGGGAGGGAGGGAAGGAAGGGCGACGTACAGCTTAAATGAGGGCTTTGGCCATGTGAACAGATCTAAAGGGCAGGCAGGCCAGTAAACAGGTACTTGAGTCTCACTGCGCTTAATTAAGAGGGCAGTTAAAGAGGAATGTCAACTGCAGAATGGAACCGCACCATTCAAGTGTACCAGCCATAAAAATAAGTTACACTGGTCATTTTTCCTTGTGTTTGTTGTCCAAATGAACAGCTGCCAGCAATCCTAAGCCGTTGTCAGCAATCCTCAACCGCTTCCATCAATCCTTAGCTGAAGTCATCAATTGTGAATAGCTGCCATCGATTCCAAGTAGCTGCCAGCAATCCTAAACTGCTGCTAGCAATCTCGATCTGCAGTCAGCAATCCTGAGCTGCTGCTGGTGATAAATTAAGCTGCAGGTATAAAGAATTGTTCTTTCAACGTCAGCCTTGACTACATGTTCTAAGAATTTTCTTTGGCGGCATGTTTTCAGTTTGATCGCCTCTTCAGCGAGAAGATAATTAACTAGATAGTTTCCGTGGAAATTCCTCGGCTTAAAAACGATAAAATTGAGAATTTTTCCATCCATACTTGCGTTATACGTTTGATTAAGTTTTAATAATTTCTTTTAAGTACCCGTGGAAATTTCACGGCTTAAAAGTGATAAAAATGAGGATCTATGAAATAAAATACATTTTTCAGTTCTACCTGTGCTACTATCAGAACCTGAACATTTTTCATGATTATATACAGAACTTCTATTCTGTATCTTATCTACCGATAACATGGCCGTGTAGAATAAGAAGGCTTATAACAGGAGAAAAGACTTATTTTATAGCAATCCGGCGCCTCTGGTATCTGCAATAAAATGCTTATACCACATGTATACCCGATCTGATTTCAGTTGAATAATTTTTCTTCAGTATCAGATCAGAAGAAATGGGACGAACAAACAGATAGAGAGAGAGAAAGAAAAATATACAGGGTGGCCCATAAGTAAGGTACCTTTTTAAAACTCTTATAGCTATACAACTACAAATGGTAAAGAGATTTGGTTAGTTCAGAATGAATGAAGAGATTTCAAAGTTTTCTACCAGCATATCAAGTCTACCGACAATCGCAACATATTGCCCAAAAAATTCATAAAATCCGCCTCCCAAAATGACTCGCTATGCAATGGACCCAGTAAAAATAGTAGAACTTTACTTCCGATGTATATGTTCGGTTACTGCAGTTCAGAAGAATTACAGGAATATTGATGGTATTGAAAGAAATCCTCAGAAGAACCGCATAGAAAACTGGCATTGAAATTCAGAGAAACTGGGACAACAGCAGACAGACAACGATGTAGTACACCACGGACCATTCGAACTGGTGCTTCAATTCAGCTTGTTGCAACGAGTGTTGCTGATCGGCCCAAAGCGTCAACTAGGAGAAGTTCAATTCAACTGAGAATGTCGCGTACCTCACTGCAACGTATTTTGGTACAAGATCTAGAGTATCATCCATATAAAATTCAATTAACTCAAGAACTCCATCCTACGGTCTACCAAAAGCGATTAGATTTTGCAAATAGATTTCTGCAGCTTGCAGAGAATGAAAACTTTATAAAGAATTTAATAATGACTGATGAGGCACATTTTCACCTCATTGGTTTTGTTAATAAGGAAAATTGCAGATTCTGGGCTTCAGAAAATCCAAAGGAAATTCATGAACGTCCACGTCACTCAGCATTCCACCGTCACTCAGCCCGTCGGCATGGGACTTCGGTATTGAACCAAGAATGGGCCAAACGGCTCGTTCCTATTGCCTTATTCTATTCTATTCTATTCTATTCTATTCTCAGCTAAAGTAACAGTATGGTGTGGCATCACGTCTTCGAGGATCATTGGACCATATATTTTGCTAATGCTAATGGTGATGTAATATGTGTTAATGAAAACCTGTATAAACAGATGATTCTAGAATATTTGATACCTGAAATTGGAGATAATAACACAGAGATTACCTTTTTCCAACAAGATGGAGCTACAGCGCACACAGCGAAAGAAACAATGCATATGTTAAAAGCAATTTTTCCAAACAGAATAATTTCTCGTTTTGGTGATAAACCGTGGCCACCTCGATCTCCAGATCTAAGTGCTCCTGATTTCTTTCTCTGGGGATACTTACATGAAAATGTTTACATTGAAATGCCTGATACTTTACAGCAATTGAAACTAAACATCATTCAAAAGATCAACAACATTTCACCAGAGACATTAAGGAAAGTAATGAACAGCACCGTTGAAAAAGCACGGCATTGTTTGACTAATAATGGAGGTCATTTAAAAGAAATTGTATTCCATAGTTAAACGTGTTTCATTGTTTCATTTATAAATTTATATTAAACTTTGAAATTTCTTCTTTTATTCTGAATTAACCAAATCTCTTTACAATTTTTAGTTTTATAGCTATAATAATTTTAAAAATGTACCTTACTTATGGGCCACCCTTTAGATAAAGAGAGAGAGACAGAGATGGAGATACACTGTCTATTATGCACGTATGTAGATAACAAAATGACTGACTTCAGTCAACATTACAATGAGTGTGAAACGCACAGACATCACTTTATAATTTCCAAGGACAACAGCATGGACGACAGTGTTGACATAATTATGGAAATGAACTGGACAGCTCAGCATTCCTTTACTGACGGAGTTCATTATTTGCATGCTGTATTTAAAATTAAATCCCAGGAAAACATATCATGCTACTGCTTTTGTTTTACTTTCTAGCCCTCCGTTTGTCTATAGCTGTCAAATTTCGCTCGTGATTCAATATTCAGTTAATATGACTTCAACAATCAGAATCATCGTTTACGGTACTTCCACATGACACGCTATGTTCAGTAGTTTTAGAATGCAAAACTAATAAGCCAGAATTTCTGTCATAGAGTTAAAGATAATTAGCACAGTTCACTTCCATGATGGAGTGTACATAGGAAACACAACACTACGCTGTGGTAGAGAACAGCTTCCAGCTCGTATGTTACACGAGCTCCTGTCCCGTCGCCTTTACTGCCGCAGAAATGTCCGGAAGAGCCGAAATTTTTCGTGCATTTAAGTGCCATCTCGAGGCAACATTTCTGGACACATTTTGGTGCACAGACATTAAATCGCGAAAATTTATTAGAGGAGAGCTCAGTTATGAGACACTGTTTCTGCCTTTCTCGAGGCGTGTGCGAATACGTGAGTCTTTCTGTATTTTTCTTCAGTTTGAAACAAAACAATCCTGGAACTCAAACATTTCATCGTTTTGTGCAATAGAGACAAGATTATTTCTTACCACACGCGACGGATGGAGAGCTGAAACGTAGACTTGTGCTGCATCTGAGCTCTGGGACGACTACGAGAGCGCAGAATGCTAGTTTAGAACTCGTTTATATTCTGCACTGCGATACAGCAATGAGGCTTCACTAGCCAGTACAACTGCAAGCTCTGATCATAGTTTGTAATATGGTAGAGCAATAACGGCCAAAATATCGAAACATAATTTCTGTATACAAACCTAAGCCAAAATCTACGCTGTGCACAGATACGTTCTGACAATTTCCTGTCAACTGTACGCACAGATCGATTCGTGACCCTGATGCAGTACCTGGCTCACGTAGGCAAATAATATTTTAATGTAAAATTTTGAGTAAATGTTGCTAATTATTTCTCTCCTTATATCACACCTTCTCTACCTAATATTCTCGATATTCTTAGCCAGATCAGATGTTTGTTAAAAAAAATCACAAAGCTAATACTCGCTTGACCATCATGCTCTCAGTTTATCATTTATCATACACTTATAAATTTACTTACAATCATCACATAAGTGTTACATTCTCATGTTCTATTGAGACGTTAGTGCAGATTTTTGTATCTGTTCCTGTCCTCGGAAGAAGCGACGTATTTGCGAACTACACCAGGGGGTTATGCGAGAATGTTATATTGATTAATATTTTTTATTAGAAGCCAATCACTTTTCAACATATAATAATCAAAATAGTTAATTTTGCTCACTGCAGCAAGTAAAACCTTTCATTCTTTTCCGTAATAGTGACCACTGATTGGTACCTAAACTTGACACACGTCCTCATCTCATTCTCGGATAGTTAACTTGTCCTCCAAACCTTGGTGATGAACATAACAATCATTAGCGTCTGTCAGTTTAACTTACATACATGTCATCGTTACTATGACTCTCCTGAGGACGTGACCTCTGTTATTACCAGCCTTCCTCATCACAAACAACACGAAGTATGTGCTCTAAATTCACGCTTCCTTCACTTGGTCACTGTTCTTTTCACTCTTCGTAATCTCTGCGCCCGGCTATTTGCTCTGAATGTGTTCTTAGATTAAAAAAGACCCCTCCCGCTCTGTGGTGAGAGGGGGGCTCCGTCCCCGTAGCGGGAGTGTTAAGACCACGCGTTACCAACAGTTGTGCTACTGCACGTCAATGCTCCTGCTCACACTGCTCTGCTCCCTCAGCAAACACTGCTTCTCTGTAGCCAAACCACATTTGTTTGAGATGTTTAAGGCAGGCGTTGCTGCAGGTGCGCTGCATGAGCTCATACCCGTTACGACATGGAAGCAATTTTTGTCTCATTAAATGAGAACTGTTATAAAAAAAAAATTCATAGTAAGCAGCACTGATTTGTCTATTCAGTAGATTTACTCAAACATTGTAAAAAATATGGCAGCCCAAACAACTGAGTAGCTAAGTACAAGCCTAGATTCCCTCGTTTCAACTGAACGATGTAACGCGGTAAACATTAACTCGCAATCACAAATCATCTATGACATCGTTACTTTTGTGTACAGTTAATCCTGAGAAAATATCTCAACACCACAGTTCGACAGCGATTGTGCCCTATCAACAAAAAAAATTGTTTAGGATCTAGTGCAATATCTTGAAGTCAATCTTTTCTGGCTGGTCGTCTACGTAGTAGCCAATTTTTTTTCCAAATCTCAGGCAAAATAGATTGGAAAAGCTTAACTAACAAGGAGCGCAAAATTAAAATATCCTTAAATTGATATCGTTTTCTAATACCGTTTGAACTCGTACACGTAAAAATGAACACAAAATAACACTTTACATTCATTACGAAATTTTCGCACAGCAGCTCAATTTAGCTTTAAGATAAATATCGAGCTTCTGCTGGCCAGCTACGCTTTAAGTTCACTCACCCCTTGAAGGGACTTCTGTTCATCAGGAACTTTTATTTCCAACTTCAGAGTTTTGGAAGTTCCGCATGATGGATAATGCGGTGGAGGCTTTGAGAACACCGCTGTGCACAGCTGGTTTGTCTGGGACGCATGCTGGCAGCCACTGTGAGTCATAATGTCATCGAGTGTGGGTCATGATGTCATCCACTGGGTGTCATAATGTCATCCACTGGGTGTCATGATGTCATCCACTGGGTGTCATGATGTCATCCACTATGTACACTGCACAGTAACTCAGCTGCAAAAGCTGCATTGTATTTGCAGTATAGCGGTGATGGTGCGGTGACGAAGAGTAAATGCAATTATAAAATATATGTGTAGTTCTTTCTTTATTCTGGAAAGATGAAAATAAAATTTAAATCCAAGTTTTAGTGTTCACCATATCCTGCTCTCATGGCATATCGCTGGATAGTATTTATTCTATGTGAAGTTCAAGGTAACATAGAAAGATGCAAATGAATTAAGTCTGAGAAGTTTTGCTGCGTACTTGGAATGAAAAGATCATGGCTTGGGTTATTTTCTGCGTGATAGAAAAGACTTTCCATCATTGAGTTATATTGGTCTTGCTCTCAGATATATAAACTTCGGAAAGAAACTTTCTGATCTTATTTGAAATGAGATTGTTTCAATCAGCTTTATTGGGAGCTGAGAGACTTGGCCATGAACAATCAGGATCCTCATTTCAAAATTGAACTCATCCATTACAACCAAGCCTTAAACTTTACATTTTATAGACAAGAAGGCAGTTCATCACTCGTTTGGTGCTTGTTTTGATGAATAGAATAGAATATGGGAACAGAGGAACGAACCGTTTGGTCCATTCTTGGGCTGCTACCCAAGTCCCATGCCGTCTAGGGTAAAAGCATCAATCATGCACATGCACCTCAATATACATAAATATTTCAATCACGTGCGTACACCTTAATCAATTACAAGCACTTCCGTCGCGCAAACATACTTTAAACATACATACACAGGTTATGAGTACCGTTCTTCACGTAACATGAGTATTTACATGACACTAAGTTAATATTAGGACACACGTGAACAGGTTTCTCTCGCGACATCTTCTAATTTTGATTCAAGTTAGAGTATCATCCACTCTCGTTATTTGTGTGTGAATCAACCTGCATGAATTATTTCAACTCGATAACATAATAAATACCAGGAAATTTACCAAAGCTAGTTATTTGTAATTCCACAGAAGATGAAGTTAAGGAGTGGAGGTGAGCTGGAGTGTGGGTGTAGGAGGCGAGGGTAACTGGGCTCTTGAGAAGGTTCCAACTCACAGAGACCGCAGCAAATTAATTACCTCAATTTACTTGCAACAGCCAGTACCAAGGAAGGAAATGAGCCCGCTGCTGCACGGACGTAAACGTAAACTCGAAAAGTGTATGGTTAATCAGTTTTCGCCATGGATGTGGGAAGACAGACGGCCTAATGCTGTTAATTTATCGTCACTACAAACAATGGCTTGCTAGTAAATTCAATCAATTGATCACCAGAGCAGCATCAATAAGGGAGACATATGGGATCAATTCATCACCAGATGATGGCAAAAGCATTTAATGTACTGGCTTATTTGTACCCGATAGTTCACCATAAAATATCACTATTACAAATAAGGAAAAGTTCCCCTCTCCCTTCTCTCCGTCAGTTATTTTGTACCCAAAAGCCCCTTGTTCACTGAGAGTGCGTTCATTTCATGAACATTATGATTTGAATTACATTTTGGGTACAGTCAGAGTATATTAACCCATTCCCTCCTTGCAGTACCATATGGTACCACATAATTTATCGTAAAACAAACCACACTTAATTAAAACAGGTAATGGAAACATGTTCTATTCATGTTTGATACTTGCACTGATGTTTCAGCCGCAATGCCTAAGCTTGCTGGTGATAGTTGTAACGTAGTTACAGTGTTTTTGCGTAACGCATCATTTCAAAACGTGTAGCCGAGATGATGCCGTTCAAAAAGTAAACTATAGTAACAATCTAGGAGCATTTTTTTAATGTGAGGTGAATAAACATTCATAAGAGATGCGTGACAACTGTTTTACACAACTTTTTGATAATTACTTCTAAAGTTGTAAGTGCAATATCAAATTGAAGTCTGCGTTACCGTATGGTACCGCTGGGATAATACTTTTATAAACTTATCTTACAAGTTTATTTCACGGGTCCCTCACTATGAATGAAATTTTGGATATGTTAACGGAGGGTGAAAATTAGCGTGAGAATGGAGCCTCCTGATATTGGCGATTTGACAGATAAAGATTCAGGTGATGAAAATTTGGATGGGAATTGTGATGCAGACAAATTATCATGTGGACAACTGGTGGCTTTCGCTGCGTTGCGCCCTTGCAATAGGGTAATGAGTGACGATCTGCAGGATGAATCCGCCAACCAAATTCAATCCGCAGTGCAGTTAAACGGTGAAAAGTGGCAAAAATATTATGTGAACAAAAGGGAATACGTCTGGCAATTGTAGTATTTTCCCTGAATGCAATTTCTCGAAATATTTGGATTTTTCCCCTGCTGAATTTTTTGGATTGTTTATCAATGATGATATTCTGCAGCATGTGCGGAGTGAAATGACAAAATATTCAATGAAAAAATTGGCCTAATGCAGAAATACAAACTATCGAGTTGAAGGTATTTCTAGCAATTTTATTATTGACTGGGTACAATACTCTTCTCCAAAAACACATCTATTGGTCAAAGTTGTGTGATGTTTACAACAGTGCCGTTGTTAATGCCGTCAGACAAGATCGTTTCGACATCATCATGAAATGCCTGCATTTCAATGCTTCCGATATTTTGGATACACTTAACAAATACATCAAAATGCGATCTCTCATTCTCCACTAACAGAAAATGTTTATGGAACACTTTGTACCCTCCAAAAATAAATTGCATGATGGAGCTATGGAAAAATATTTTGTTAAACATGGGTGTAAGTAAGCGATAAGAAATAAACCTCTACGCTTTGGGTATGAAGTGTGGTACCAAAATACTGCTAGTGGATATTTATGCGCTTTTGATGGGTATCAAGGATAAAAATGCAGGGGAATGACGAAATGGAAGAAAAATTTGGTAAATGTTCTTCAGCAGTTCTGCATCTACTGTCAACTTACAGTGTATGAAACACTGAACTCCCATTTCATTTTTTTACGATAATTTGTTCACTTTAGTGTCATTATGACATGAACTATGACAAAGAGGCTACGATGGAACAGGTACTTGTCTTGCAAATTGGCTTGAAAAATTGTGTCCAGTAAAATTTCTTAAGGCTTTTGATGAGGCAGCAAGAGGAGCGTGTGATGCTGTTACTAGTAAATTAGAGAGCACCAACATCATGATCATGCAGTGGAGAATAATGCAATAGTCACAAATGTTCACAATGCTGCAAATATATTGTTGGGTTATGCATGCAATGTTTATGTAAATACCATACAAATGAAATAAAAGTCCCCCTCAATCAATGTTGAATAGTTCATTTTATCATTTATTCTCTCTTATTTTACTTATTTTCATTTCACAGGAAATTATCTTTCATAAATAGACTAAATTTGAATCGGGTCATATTTGAACACATATTCTCTTAGCGGTACCATATGGTACCGGCTTGTTTATCACAAAATACAAGGAATTATGATATACCTTCTGCAAAAGTACTTTTATTTAGCCTATTCAAGTATATACTGAGCATAATAAGTCATTCAAAAAAATTCTCGGAGAGAATGAGTTAAAACGCCCTATAAAAAGCTAAAAAAAAGAATCTTCTGCCCTTGTTTCAGGGAGGCGGGTGCACGTACTGGTAACATCAGATGTTGTGCGTGTCTTTCCATTCTCTCTGTGACCTGCCCTAGGATGTGCTACATACACTCTTATAGATGTTAAAATTTCTTCGCGAACCTTCAAGTGAGTTCAACATGAATGCACAAAGTTTTAAAGTGAATTTTCAATGTACTCAATGTTGATCAGATTATAGGGAGTAGACATACACCTCGTAAGCAGAATTTGGATCACTGGCAGGATGCAAGTCACATTGGCAGGATATACATAGATCACCAGCAGAAATTTGATCCAATTGGTAATATTCACAAACAAACCAATGGATTTTATCTCATGCAAACTCAATCTCTTCCTATTGTAAAGTATATATTAAATACAAGTAAATACTGGAATCAATTCCATAGATTTTAGTCACTATATACAGTATATTGCAAACCAAACGCTGGGTTCTTATCTCACAAAATATCATTTCCCAGCTTGTTTAGCATTTCTATTTTTCCAACAAGGTGTAAAGCAAAATACAAGCATTCAAGAGCATCAACATAAAGTTTACTCGTACAAACACACTGTTTCTTTTATGAAAGTATAGCATCCATATTCATGTAATTAATCTTGTTGTACAAGAAACTATTACTGTTTTTAAAATTACTTTTATTTTACGTCTTTCAGGTACCAAGGGAACAGATCAGCTCAAGTCATGATTATTTTTTACTACATCCTCTAACTCACTCCACCACCCCAATGATAACGGTCCCCTCAATAACTACACTTACTTGACTAATCAGCTGCATTGCATAGCTTGCAGTATTTGTAGTATTTAGGATACAAGTCCAGTGAGGCAAATACTCAAGTCTCTACACCGAAAATCCAAGTTTAACTTGCACAGTTAGGACAGGTCCGACTGACTTGAACTCAGAGTACCCTAAGCGTAGACCTTAACTTCTAAGTTGCTCATGAAGAGCTCATGATTTCAGACATAAAAAAATGTCTCTAGTAGCACACGAGGAAAGAAACAAACCCTGAGCAATTGACTGTTTATAGCAAATAGAGCGTTATTTCGAAGCCATCGAATAAGCAACTTCAAGTGCTTATTTATCCATTGCTCCTCCCTTTAGTTGAATTCTTATCGGATGCAGAGATTGAACATGAAAAGTTGAGAGCTTAGATGCATTCTCTGAGTGCCTCCGATCTTTGGTGAGCTGAGCAGTCGCTGCCAGAGGAATGTTTAGTGATTAGTCAAGTATTTTATGTTTTTAGCGACAGAAACACTATATTGCAGCATCATCTTAGCGGACAAGTTTACCTTTCTCATTGTTTTTCATCAGTTAATCACTTACAGTAAACAGGGCAAGTTAAATGTCACCTCCGACGATCTGTTGAAGGGGAGAAAATAAACATCACTATTTTCTGAGGAAATACTCAGTTGAGCAGACCAACATGTCACGCCAGCCTGAACAGCGAGCTGGACAGCAGGAAAACTTGAGTGGAGTGCACGTCAGGAGCCGCTTTTGTGCTGCTTGCAGCGCACTCTCCCGTCTTTTGTGCTGCTTGCAGTGCACTCTCTCGTCTTTTGTGCTGCTTGCAGTGCACTCTCTCGTCTTTTGTGCTGCTTGCAGTGCACTCTCTCGTCTTTTGTGCTGCTTGCAGTGCACTCTCTCGTCTTTTGTGCTGCTTGCAGTGCACTCTCGTCTTTTGTGCTGCTTGCAGTGCACTCTCGTCTTTTGTGCTGCTTGCAGTTTACTCTCGTCTTTTGTGCTGCTTGCAGTGTACTCTCGTCTTTTGTGCTGCTTGCAGTGCACTCTCGTCTTTTGTGCTGCTTGCAGTGCACCCTCTCGTCTTTTGTACTGTTTGTAGTGCATTTTTTCGCCTTTTGGGCTGCTTGCAGTGCACTTTTTCGTTTTTAGTGCTGCTTGCAGTGTATTCTCTCGTTATCAATTCATTTCATTAAATTACTGCTGGCTTGCAGGCACTTTTCTTTGATCCACGACTTGCTCCTGCACTCTGCAGGTATTATTATCTATTTTGCCAGGCCTTTTTCCTTCTATTTGTCTGACATATTTCTCACCATATTGAACCTAGTACACGCTTTTGCATCCTAGAACAAATATTGCAGATATCTTTAACGTACCGATATTTTTCCTATCACTTCCCATATCCCCCTCACACTTCCCTGCAAATACTCTTTCTCCTACTTTTTGTTCTTATTTGTGGAGGAAAATTAATTAGTAACTCTTCGGGGCGGTCAAACGCTCCGTTGCCTCAAGCTGCGATTAGAATGCACACCCATAATAAAAAGATTCTTAAATATTAGGCTCTATTCCCGTAGAGTATTTGTAACAAATGATTTGTATTTAAATGTTTGGTGTAATCACCGTAGATTTATATGCCCGCGTGTTGGATGCTAGCAAGTCATAGGTTCAGTTTTTTGTTTTTTTGTCAATATTGCTACATTCACCAATTTTTCAATCACACTTCTGGCTCAGCTGAGAAAAAGTTAATCGAAACGGTTTTTCAGAATTTTAGATCTTCACACTAAGGATAGCAGTAATATTCCAGTCCATATTTAAATCATTAACCCTCTAAAGTTATTCACTTAGTGAGAAATCAATGAAACTTGATGAAATAATGACTACATTATTTGCAGTTTACATTAATGGTGATCAGACTTTGAATAATAAGGTAAAACCAATTTTTTAAAATTCATTTTTTTTTGTTACTCAGGGTACGCTAATAACAATTGCTATCAATGCTTTATACACATTCTTTTGTCTTTCGCAGCTGAAAATTTATTGGAAATTATTCCTCCAAAGAATGAAAGCTTATGAGTCTCAATCATAACTCGTTGTACAACAGCATGCAGTGAGTTCAATGAAACACATATTTAGCAAAAAAATTTCGGAGACATGAGAAAACCCAGAAAAATTTCTGAGCTCCAGTTCTCTCCCTCTCTTCTTTGTTAACTTCACTGAAATACATATTTTTACTAATTTAAAAATCGAAAATTTTGAGTTATGAGAGCATCTAAAATTATTTATCCTGTTCACATCTGTCAAACATTAGACAAAAACATCTAATGTTACTTAACCTACTAAGCTCCCAATGTACGTCAATAAACGGAACATTTGGATTATTTACCGCACAAATAATCTTCAAAAGATTAAACGACTCTTGCACGTTCATTTTTTCACTGTTCGTACAGGAGAGACGAACTCGCTGCATCTGTTTGAAATAAACTTAATTCCAGTATAGCAGTCCAATACAATCAGCGATGTTGGGAATGTTGCAAACCGGGCTGAGTGATGACAACACAGCATTGTATTCCTTACAGGTGGTCTGTAGCATCAAGAACTGACTTTGCCAGAGATATTGCAGTGACGTGGCTGAAGGAAACTCGGCAGCAGGGCTGTTCCTCATGACAGCTAGCAGTAGAACGCGTCTGCATAACAATTGAATGCAATTTCGCCACAATTATCTGGAATTATATCAAAGTTATGGTAGCCATGATACAAGTATTTTAACTATCTTCATAAGTTTTACGACAATCCCCGATATAACACTTCGAAGACGCTTAGGTTATCGCTGACAGGGTGTTTTATCAAACGAAACTAGCTGTGCAGAATCCAAAACTTTATGTTTACTCAAGTAGGACTTTAGGTCTCAAAATATTTTCAAAGATTTTCGGTATCGTGACACGTAAGTTCTAAAGAAATAAAGTCCTTTGTACGTAAGAGTCCCTCCTTGATTTCAACTGAACAGACTTTTTCAGAGAAACCCCAAGCTTCTTTATAATTAGCTCAAAAACTGACTTGTGGAGATCAAGTTTTCACTCCTTGCCCGTGTGACGTTAAAAATGTATAACGAATCTACTCATAATATAATACACAATGTGTCTCCATCTCCGTCTCTCTCTATCTCTCTCTATCTGTGTGTTTCCGTCTCATTTTATCCAATCTATTACTGAAAAAAAATTATTGAACGGAAATCAGAATTTCAAGTAAATAACTACTCTGACTTTAGTTGCCGTTATTCTATTGAACATGTATGTTGAATTAATTTATAAGTAGAAGTGAAAAATGTATTTTATTTCATACATCCCTAATTTTATCAGATTTAAGCTGCGAAATTTCCAAGGCTATGTTATCAGTAGATAAGATACAGAATGGAGGTTCTGTATATATTCATGAAACATATTCATTTAAAACACAATAATTTGTCGTAAATTTTTAACACCAGATGCAGACATGGAACCATAACTGTGCAGAAAGTACTGAGGTGCATGGACCATGGTTACTGAAGATTGCAAAACCCTACAGTTCTGTATATGGAAAATGGTGCCTGTTAAATGAATTTTTCCTAATTTTAAACCGTGGAATTTCCACGAGTACTATCTAATCTATTATACATATATGATAGAGCTCTCTACCTTTTTATTTGTGTTTGCCCGTCCCGTTACTTCTTGCGTACTACTGAAGAAAAATTGTTGAACTGAAATCAGAACGGGTATACATATTATAAGCATTATATTGAGGATACCAAAGGCGCTGGATTGCTAAGAAATATGCCACTTCTCAATTATTTTCCTTCTTCTCCTGTACGGACATGTAGTTGGTACATAAGATAAAGAATGGAAGTTCTATACATAGTTATAAAAAATATTCAGGTTCTAATAGTACCACAGGTAAAATTGAAAAAAGTATTTTATTTCATAGATCATTAATTTGATCGATTACACTGGCCTGCAATGTTGTCAAGGTCTGACATATAATATCTGATTTTATGCCAGTTTTTTGCACTAAATCCAAAAATCATACTCATTTTACTCAACCAGATGAGGTTAATGAAATATAAGCATATTAAAAATATCCTAAATTCCAATCTATTCGTAAGTGAATAAAACGCAATATTGAAAATATTAAACTGATTTAGTCACAAAAGGCTTAAAAAATATTTTGCATAGATAGCAAGAAAAGTATAATGAACTAAGGAAGCTACTCATAGATGAATGGTCTCTTCAGGGACTTCCGTTTGTGCTGTGCAGACTGCGCATCCCTCTTTAGGCACCAGCAGTAGTCGGCCAGAAATATTGAATCTCATCGGCCTTGATAGCGTTCCTCCTCAACACTGATATCTTGGTGAAAGCGCTCACCCTATTCTTCACTGAAATCTCCAGAATTCTCTGGAAAATAATCCAGATGAGACTGGAGGAAGTGCATTTTCACTGACATGCGCGCACCAAGTTGGCGGAAATTCTCCATTAACTTTTCAATCACCTTCTGATACTGGACACTGCTGTGGTTGCCAAGGAAGTTTGCAATGACTGACTTAAGGGACAACCAGGCAGAGAGTTCAGCAGGATTCAGTGCATCATTAAAACTAGTATCCTTGATGAGTTCCCTTATTTGAGGACCATCAAATATACCTGCCTTAATTTTTTCCATGTTTTTTTGTTGAAACTTCTGATGAAGGAAAGCAAATCCTCCACCTTCCCTGTCCAATGCCTTTACAAAGTTCTTCATGAGACCGAGTTTGATGTAGAGGGGTGGAAGCAATATCTTGCTCGGTTCAACCAGAGGGTGGGACACAACGTTGTGTGATTCAGGTTTTAATCCTTGTCTTGATGGCCACTCTTGTCTTACATAATGCTGGTCATCAGCACAGCTATCCCATAAGCACAGAAAGTATGGATACTTTGTGTAACCACCTTGAAGTCCTAGAATGAGTCCAACAACTTTAAGATCTCCACAGATCAATTATTTATGTTACTGTTAATTCGGAGTAGACAACAGACGTTCCATGATTTTGTAGGATTCTTTCATTTCAACTGAGTGCCCGACAGGGATCGATGAAAACTTGTTTCCGATAATCAGAAGAATTTCTTCGAGACTTCTGTTAGATGAGTCAATGAAAAGTCTCCATTCCATAGCATCATACTTCAGACCTATTAATTCAATAAGGTCAGCAATATTGCTACAGTAAACCAATGAAGATGATTCATCAAACATGAAGAATTTTCTAAACTCTCTCTTGCTAACCCGATACCAACAGAATGTTGTTCCTGGCACCAATAGACGTTTCTCTCGAAGACGAGAATCCAGTAGCTGGGCAGACTCCTTTAAAAGCTTCAGGTCTCGTGTCAGGTTATTGAGTTCGACTTGGGCCAAAGGCACCGGTTGGTCGTCCTCTTCTGACCTGTATTGATTACACTTAGCTGTATCAATCATGTCACTAGATTCGGAATCAGAACTAGATTCCATGGTGACATTTGGCTCAGGAACAGGAACATCGGGGCCATGGGGGACTGGCTTTATGGCAGAAGGAACATCAGGATATTGAACATGGTGCTTATTCTTGCGATTGATGCCTTTCAGATTTGTCATGCAAAAGTAGCAGTCGGTAACGTGATCTTTCCCTCCACACCATTGGGACATCAAATGGCATACTCTTCCTTTTCTTGTTCCCCCAATCCTGGAAGTTCTCTACACATGTTTTCCAGCAGATATGGGGCGCGAATACCTAATCCTGGTCCTCTAGTTTGACTCCAAAGTAAGTGTAATTTGCCTTCTTCACAAAATCCGTGATTTTTGCTTAACGGTCTGGAAGAACCACATGTCCGTAGATGTAACAAAAGCTATTAGGATGGTTTATACACTTCCAATCCATTTTTCTAAATCTGAACAGAAAAATAAAAATAATTATTAAAGGTTACCCATGAACTGGTTTTGCAAAAGCAAAACCCATAAACGCTTGGATTGCGATATTTTAGAAAAATATACCGGAAGAAAAAATAGACTATATCTTAGAAACCAGACCAGGCCCAGAAAAATAAACTATTTTTGAATTCAGCATGCAAAAAGGGTCCTAAATCAGTTCTAAAATCCTTGACCATTTTAAGAAAGTTTTGAAACGCAGACCCGTGTTATAAACCAAGGAATTTCTGGGCCATGTTATCGGTAGATAAGATATAGAATGGAAGTTCTGTATATATTAATGAAAAATATTCATGTAAACCGCAATAATTCCTGGTAAATTTTTAATATATTCATCTTTATAATAATTTCAAATTAGTCAAAGCTAAATTGTAAAATTTCCACGGGAACTCTCTAGTAGTACAATAGTTTATAACCCTTAATGAGATTGAAGGCAATCGAACGGCATTCGCAAATCTTGTAAGCTAAAAATTAAACTCAAAAGAAATATCAGAGAGTGGTATTCCTATTAGTATTCACGAAATAAGAAGCATCAAGCAGCTCCTGTTGTACCGTGTAGTGAGCAGCAAACAGGACATTTCGTACACCACCTTTACACGAGGCAATCGTAGATCAAGTGTTTGTGCAAATCCTCGATTGTTTGTCCAAGACTGGCTGGACGTACACTGGAGACCCTCAGCAAACACTGAAGGGTGTTTGCTGCATACTGGGAGTGACTGTTTACCTACATCCACCATCGTATCTTGTATACACTCGGGGTCTGTAGGACATACTTATTGTACAGCCAAAAATGAGCAGCACCTCTGTCAGTCATAACATCCTTAAATGTGAATGAGGCTAGAGAGCAAGGACTGTAAAGAAATTGATCAAATCCCCATTCTGTTAATTCAACTAGTGCACCAGCATGTGAAGAAATTCTCTTGGTTTTTATGAATTTCTTTCTTTCATTACCCAGTCGATGGCTTCTTTCCAAAGGAGTGTCCATTTTGAAAAGGAAAAAGCTAATAGCGAGAGAAAAAAACTCGTCGTTTAGAATAATCCTGGGGCTTTGGCATTCACAATACAATACTTATACAATACGTGTATACCCGTTATGTGGGGAATTCAATCCTTAGCCTAAGATAAAAAATTTATTTCACCTCCTTACTAATAGCCCCCTATTGATAAATAAAAACACGACGGCTTCCATTACGTATATGTGTAGCAAAGATTCTACTACGAATAGAATAGAATAGAATGAGGCTACAGGAACGAACCTTCGGGCCCATTCTTGGGTCGGATAATTACTTCGATAACTATTCGGTTGTTTACCCAAGTCCCATGCCGTATTTCTAGCCGCGTCAACTATGTCGGCAGCGGGATTCGAACCCGAGTCTTTCCGCTCGCAAGCAGATTCGCTCGCCAGTCGACCAAGCTGGTGATACTAGATAGTTCCTGTCAAAAATCAACGGTTTAGATGTTACTAATTTGAAATCATTATAAAAACGAATGTATTAAAGATTTACTACGAATTATTGTGTTTTAAATTAATATTTTTCATCAGTATACACAAAACTTCATTTCTGTATCTTATCTATAGATGACATGGCTTGGATAGTACCTGTGGAAATTTCAGTTTAAAAATGATAAAATTAAGGATCTATGAAACAAAATACATTTATCAGTTTTACTCCTAGTACCATCATAACCTGAATATTTTTCATGAATATAAACAGAATTTCTATTCTATATTTTATCTACCAATAACATGGCCGTGTAGGAGAAGTAAGCTAATAATGGGGAAAAATTATGTATGTTATATTAATCTGGCGCAATTAGTATCCACAATATAATACTCATCATACAAATACCAAAAACGCCGGATTACTACAACATACGCAATTTTTCCCAGTTATTAAACTTCTTTTTCTACAAGGCCAAGTTATCTGTAGACAAGATACGAAATGGAAGTTCGGTAATTTAAAACATAATGATTCGTCGTAAAAATTTAACCTGTTAACGGTCACCGCTCACTCGACAATAATGATACTGTCATATTACAATTGTTATATGACAATAATACCAACGCTAATTGAACTAATAAATATTATAACATCATATGATGCTAACGCCGCTGTGGTACCATCGTACATCTACATCATATGGTGTAAATTGCCGGAAGAATACAACTCGTACAAACATCATATGATGTAAATAACGCTTAACAGGTTAATAGTCTTTATTATAATTTCAAATTAATTAAATATAAACAGGGCAATTTCCACTGAAGGTATCTAGTTTCCTTCATTTTGATTAGATCTAGAGAAAACAGGAAGCAAACATATTAAGTTTGGTCATTATAAACTTTGGGTAAATATTCAGGGCCTTAGTTTAATTTTCCAGCCAACTGAGAAAGCCATTGAGGATATTGCAGCCATCCAGCATTTTGCACTTTAGCGCTTAAACTCTGAGCGTCTCAGAAGTTCTCTTCCTTTTTTAACTATTGAAAGTTCATGACAAAAAGCCCTGCTTGATTAAACTGATAATACATTTAGGGGCAATAAATGAAGTACTTTATGAGCTGACTAAGAATCTGATTCTGGAGCTTCAGAAGTCTGGATGAGAAAATATAAGAGGGTTTTCTGCCGGACTATCACAGTTCTTCACTCCTCTCCTCACTGGATGTAAGATATTGAGAAAACGTATGCAACAAAAGACTCACTGTCCAGTCACTTGCAGACAATGAGCTTCAGTCTCACAAATATTAAAGCAATGAAACAGAGAACAAACAACGGTGCACCTCCATCATTCAGCTTGAACGTCACTTTTAATATGAACTAGAATTTTTGGTTACGGTGGTAGTTCATTTGAAGTTAATGTTCATTGCAAGGGTTTTATTTAAGCAAAATAATTATTTTGTATGCTAGAGAAACTAGCCATAGCGTCTATCTTATCATGTACTCTTTGAAAAGAAGAAGATATACGAGAGTAACCCAATTTAAATAAATTGTTACACTTAAACGTGTCTTTCTTTACACCCTTAAAGGGAATGCACAAAATTTCAAACCGTAAAACACATGTTGCTTCAATTAAAATCAATTGAAATCTAAATATCAGGAAGAAAGTAAAATAAGAACTAGTCTCGCTACTTCTAAAACAGTAACATGTTCTGATCAGTTTCATAGCCTAAGACGGAGAGACTTCAGCCGATGCATTTACGTATAGCTGCAGTGACACAATATTCGTAAGAGAATCACGGCTCTTACAAGAATAGTTTCGTTCCTGGGCAAGCACTGCATTTCTTGCACGGTAGTTTCTTGAACGGCAATTTTCTGCACGGTAGTTTCTTGTACGGTAATTTCCTGTACGGTCATTTAGGCGCGTAGAACAACAGCGACAACTTTATAATATTACACATCAGCTCCGCAGCCTCGCTTGCAATTGTGCTGCTTAAACACGTGTCATGAAGAATATGGACTTTTCAGACACAATTAATATGTTTGAGTATATGGGTTACAAGTTTCAATAATTAAGATACTTTTACTCCGTAATTACAGTAAAAAATATTGTTAGCACTTTATTACTGTCATGGGAAAAGTTAATTCCCAAGGCTGTAAGACTGTGGAGGAGAAGCTTCGTCGAAGCTAAGAACTGCGATGTACTGAGGAATGGGAGCCGTTAAAAAAGGTGGATGGGAACACAACGAGGAGGTAGAGGGGGAGTGAACTCGCGCTAAGGAAGTAGGGAAAGCACTCCACGAACATGCTGGGCTGGGCTTCAAGCAGTGAAGTGTCTAGTGACTTTAATGACTAGGTGCGCCGCTGCTTTATAATAGGAAGGTTTAAAAATTATTGAGTAAAAAATAAGTAAGATGACGCATGGTTGTATAAAATAATCATGTTGCGTGAATAAGAAGCACTTGATGAGTTTATGCTAGTGACGTCACAGTATCGTCCATTCCAGACAAATTCAGAGAACGGGAAGCATGTGATACGGATAATCAAAGTCAGTTGTATGGACATTGTGGTATTGAGATGCTACAAACATCCTCTGAAAAAATAAAAGACATGTGCACAATTTACGGTAGAAAAATTACGGTATTAATATGGAAGAACAGCAATTAATCTGGATTAGTCTGAGTTACCATGGTTACTTGGCTTTTTAAGTTGACTAGCACAAAGGAGGTATGGAGGAGGGAGAATTTTAAAATAAGAG
This sequence comes from Trinorchestia longiramus, assembly GCA_006783055.1. Classification (NCBI taxonomy): domain Eukaryota; kingdom Metazoa; phylum Arthropoda; class Malacostraca; order Amphipoda; family Talitridae; genus Trinorchestia; species Trinorchestia longiramus. The sequence continues at coordinate 23,745 of VCRD01003830.1, forward strand.
TAACGCAGATTGTAGAAGGGGGACTCGGGAGTAAATTTCTTCGAGAGGGGAATCGGGACTTTCTTGTATACATGTAGGTTAATTGGCAGTCCGGGAATGAGTAAGGTAAGGATCAATTCTATTTAAAGCAACTAAAATTAAAACCATCATACTGACGCGCTGCAGCAGATCTTGCACGTATACTAAAACATGTGTGTATTGAGAGCATCCTTGTGGAAAATTTACGCATTACACAGCATCCTGATGGCTCAGAAAAACATACCGGTGTCGTGGATCGCAATAATAAATCACTTGCAGGGTAATTGCCATAGTTTTTTTGGGCCGACATAAAAGACAGCGGGTTTTGTCTTAAGGTGATTTTCATGTTAAATTCTCGTGTTCTAGCCACCAATGGTAGATCTCCAGTGTCATTTACAGGTGTTAAAGTTGACGTTTCATGTTTAAAACGTGGTCAGTGATTGGAAAATATTTCAGAGTTAAATGTGGAAGTAAGTCTATTACCAAATTTGATATTTCAGTGTCATGCCTAATTATTAAACACTTAAAAATACAATTAATCGGTCTCAAAAGAAAATTTTCTTGGAGTAGCATTTCAATAATTCCAATGATACGTTCAACTTCCTCCATCAACTTAGCATTTTGATTTTACCAGCCTTAACATGGCAGGCCGTTGTCATTCGGCCATTTTCTGTGACTGTTAGAATAAAGTGTGATTTATTTTTCCTGTGTTTTAAATCTTTCCCACTACGAGCATCACGTAGGAAACATTTCAATTATTTTTATGTATGAAGATTTGGGTCAATCCAAATGCAAACATGTTATGCATTTCTTACCAACATCATTAGGAACTAATTCCACTGTCAAGCGTTCATTCACGCATTTACCGTAACGGTTACAAGATTTAAAAACGATGTGGCTACTTCTCGAAAATTCCGAGGTCATACCTATTTCAAGTTTTTGATTTTAAGGAATTGACCACAATAAATTCTACAATCCCGTATTTCTTACACCTCATGTTTATTATGAGAAAAATATGATAAGAATAGCAACACTTATTTTGTATGTCGTCACACACGGGCGAGAAGTGCAACTCTGACCCGCAAAACACAGGGCAAACTTGAGCAAGACCTCGGTGTGGATGACACACAGCGCGGGGACCAGAGTAGCTATGACTACAAGACTGTTCATGTCACCACTCACTGCACTCACCTGACAACTGCTTCATGTCACCACTCACTGCACACACCTGACAACTGCTTCATGTCACCACTCACTGCACACACCTGACAACTGGTTCATGTCACCACTCACTGCACACACCTGACAACTGGTTCATGTCACCACTCACTGCACACACCTGACAACTGGTTCATGTCACCACTCACTGCACACACCTGACAACTGGTCTTCTTGAACAGGTTAGTACTGACTGTGACCACAACACTTTCTGAGTGATGGACAGCTGCACTTCATGCATGACCGTCTGAGCATACTGCGCGTCATGAGTAAGCAACTGTAAATGAATTGATAGAAATCTAAACTTCTGGTCATAAACAGTCAAAACCTTTAACAGTTAAAGCTTCTATGAAAAAAATTTCATTTTTCCGTGCCTCTAAACAGCAGGACTTCATTGATAAATCATTCCAGTATTGTAGGAAGTGAATGTCAACCCTTCATGATTACTAAGCAATGATTTCATTATACAAGCCACCACTCACAACATCACGCGACAGATATTCTATTGCTTTTAATATTAGCTCTGAAATATTTTATCAACTTTTAAAGGTCCATGCTAACGATTCTTTTAATGACTTTCACTGTTTCAGCAGCCAGAAAACCTGCACTCTCGTTAGTAAAAATTAAACTTAGACCCAGCATGTAGCAAACCTTCGACTCTTTAATGAATTTAATCTCCGAGGCTTATTTCACCGAATTAACTTCAAATTTGTGGCGATCTTGCTAGAAATTTCCTTGGCTTAGGACGATTTCTTTAGTGATTTTTAATTAAAAATTAAATATTTCAGGACAAGCAGAAGGATTTTTGCGGCGAAGAGAAATGACGTCTGGTGGCTCTTGATTACACAAACGCAAACATGGAGCTGATCCCAGACCGCCCACCCCAGCCTTGGAGCTTCTGTCATTTTAGTTTCATTGACGAGTTGATTTTGCGTCTGAGAAACTGCGCTACTCACAGACTTGAGAATCTCGCTGCAAGATTAAATGAATAAATAACTGAACCCAGCACACCGTCAACGTAGCTTTCCATCAAAGTTTGTTCTTGACATTATCCATGGAAGAATTTCAAGCGAACTTAACAGCACCTGACCAACTAACTGCTGGGGAAAATAAAATGGCATCCTTCACGCAGCCCTAAATGCGTCAGCAGTGAAACTGTAAAAGCAAATTGAAAAGCTTTCCCCCCCTGAATAAATATCCGATTCCTGATAGATGAGGCAATGATGAAAATCATTTCCACACGACGAGCACCAAATAAACGCTGAAAAAGTTGACTGGAATCGATGACCTGGATGTGAACGAAAATATTGTGGAAATCCTTCATAAGATCTGGCTGGCCTGTGACGTTTGAGCTGCAGAGTTAGGACCAAACTTGTGCAGTATGTCTCGACTTCAAGCAAAATTTATCCCTGGTTTCACTTTGTGTTGACGTTTTTCTCGTCCAACTCCAACTTTTGTTGATCACAGGACAAACTTGACAAAAGATTCCAGGGTCTGGACAAGACTGCAGGTAGGGGGAGAAGGGGCAGGAGGATACAGATCGTGGGTTACTTGTCCCGGATATTATTTTCAATTTGTGTCAGCAGCGGTCACTGTAATTTTGAGTTTCTTTGAGAAATATGAGGGCAAAAGTTAAACAGGACACGCAGTCCAGACATGTTGTTTAACTCTTGTCGTTTAGTGTCGTGATCATGACGTGTATATAAGTTTTGTGTGAGCCTCACAGCACCCCCGTCCACCTCCGCAGGCCGCTTGTCCTCAAAACGACGCAAGCCAAGCAGCCGCTGTCTCGGAATGAAGGTGAGAAACAATGTATTCTGCATATCGTCTTCCCCATTTTTAACTTAATGCGACAATTTATTAAATAAATGGAAGATATGCATTCTTAGAGTTTAAACCTAAACTCTGAAAGCATTTTAGTTTACAGAAATGTAATTTTCAAATTATTTTCACAGACATGAAAAGTAGGGCAATCTGCTTTTGAGTTCCCTGGTGTTGCCTCTCAATTTTCCTGTCCTCAACGAGAAGTGGGACCTGGTCTCGTCCCAGCCATCAGAAGTGGGACCTGGCCTGGTCCTAGTCATCAAAAGTGGGACCTGGTCTCGTCCCAGCCAAGAAAAGTGGTACCTGGTCCCGTCCCATCCATCAGAAGATGAACCTGGTCTCGTCCTAGCCATCAGAAGTGGGACTTGGTCTCGTCCCAGCCATCAGAGGAGGGACCTGGTCTTGTGCCAGCCATTAGATGATGGACCTGGTCTCGTCCCAGCCATCAGATGATGGACCTGGTCTCGTCTCAGCCGTCAGATGATGGACCTGGTCTCGTCCCAGCCATCAGAAGATGAACCTGGTTTCGTCCCACCCATCAGATGATGGACCTGGTCTCGTCCCAGCCATCAGAAGAGGGACCTGGTCTCGTCCCAGCCATCAGAAGAGGGACCTGGTCTCGTCCCAGCCCTCAGGTCTCAGGCAGCAGGTTCAAGCAGGTTGACTTGTTCAGTCAGGCCTGGACAGGCGTTGCGTGTCAGCCAATCAGAAAATGGCACGTGAACTTCAGATAAAATTAAATTACGCATTCCTTCATGTCCACAGAACTCAACAATTGAGTTTAAGTTCAGGAAAGATACATAGGGAGGCTTGCATTAATTAGAGTTCTGTTTACATAGAGTGAAACAATGTATCGTAGTTATTTGCGAGCAGCTCAGGCCTTAAAGAATTTAATGAGTCTCAAATTGCTGAGCTTTGACTATTAACTTCCAGCACACATCAATGACGCTTAAAATTAGAACATTTTTTAGCTATCGTAGCTGGTAACTCTGAAATGCCTGTGCATTTCTGATCCGCCGCTATAACTGGGGATTTTTTCAATTTACTTGTTTTAATTGAGTTCCTAAATGGATTTCTAGACCGACACAAAAGTACGGTAGTGCTCGGATATTCATTCTAGCTTTTTGGTGGGCTTTGTTTAGTTGTCCATGAGCTTTTATACTATTTAATTCCAGAGGATAAATATTGCATTTTTTGATACCATTAATTAAATTTAAATGAAGACCAATGTTAACCAACAGTTTTTACCATATAGAACAGTCAGTTTACAAAATCCCTGAATTCGAATCTGTAATGCATGCTTTGCCTGCAGTCTACCTGCGTTTACTTTGCAATACAATTACAATACAATTTTCTAGGGCGTACTTTCCCACTCACTTCACTTGCTGTTACTCTGGAACTTTGGACACGAAAATGACGGGGGCCTCCAGTGAAGTGTTGCTTCATTTCCAGGCCACAAAGACAGCAGGTGAAATACACCCTAACCTCCACAACTGTGACGCGGGTCTATGAGGGAGCTAGGTGGGGTTATGGAAGGTCTATGAGGGGGCTAGGCGGGGGTTATGGGAGGTCTATGAGGGGGCTAGGCGGGGGTTATGGGAGGTCTATGAGGGGTTTGTGAACTATGAGAAGCCTGTGAAAGGTCTATGACGAGGGGTTATGAGAGATTTACAAAAAGCCTATGAGGGGCTTATGAGGGGACTAAAACGGAGCTATGAGGGATTTATGAGGGGACTATATGGGAACTATGAAGGGGTTATGAGGGGACTAAAAGGGAGCTATGAGGAGTTTATCAGGGGACTACATGGGAGCTATGAGGGGTTTATGAGGGGGTTGGGTGGGACGAGCCACAATAGTCCCCTGCCACTTCCATGAACCTCACAGGAGCTAGAGGACTGAAAGGGAAATTTGAGCTCGATTTGGTGAAGTCTCGAGTGACGTCCTCCGTTAATTTAATGAGAACGAAAACCAAACTGAACTATGCTGGAAATTGTATCTTATATGAAAGAAAGTTGAGTTTTTATGAGATTGTGATAGTCTTTATTTGAAGTTCCATTAAGATGAGAGTTACATGCGTCTTCATTCTACGAAAAACAGATCATTTCTCGTTAACATTTTATACAAAGTAGACCTCACTAGCTTCTAGCAGAAACATTCTTTTTTATTTTACTTAAATAGAGTTCTTCATTTCATTAGGATTATTTAATTTCTGAAGTCCGTAAATAAATGATAGTCAGGGGAAGCTTAATAATACAAGCAGTTGTGAGACACTTGTAAGTACCCTAGAAGGATGAAGCAGCTTTTCACTCCATAAAATGCAACTTCCACCGATGAAAGTGATATGATGAAAGTATTTTTCCACCGTCTATTAGAAAAGCTTCAGTGGCAGAACTTGAACAGTGCAGTGCAAAATACGCCACTGTCTTGACAAGAACTCACTTCACACATGTACTGAGACTGATTTTTACAACTATAGGAAATGAATTTAATATAATCGAGTGTTTACATACGATTTCTCTACTGTGATATTTTTTCTTGAAGTTTTAAGTACAGTTCATCGTTGTTCGTGGAGGCTTTACGTTTACACCAAAAGCAAGAAATTTTTCTTTGTGTGGAGACATCGTCCAACAACTCTATGAGTACGTACAGTTCAGAGTTTAGAGGTCGCGGATCGATCTCCACCTAATGCACTCAGCTGCCTCTCTCGAGAACTCAGCTAACTGTCAATATCATCTGATATTTAATGGGGCTATATGACTGCAATCCGCTTCTGGTCTCCAGTGTTTATCAGGTCTTGGTGCCGCCTTCAGAACTTTGTTGTGAGACGAAACTAAAGCGGGCAGTATTTGTTTCATCAAGAGCGAAAAAAGGAGTGCCTGTACGCAACGACATAAAGTTCATGATCAAATTTACATTCTTATGAGAAATCTTCAACACTTCTCAGCGCTTGAGAAAAGCTGCAGTGCATACATCACACAGAGGCAGGCAAATACTCTATACATCACTCAAAGGCAGGCAAGTGCTCTATACATGACGCAGAGGCAGGCAAGTGCTTTATAGATCACACAGAGGCAGGCAAGTGCTCTATACATGACGCAGAGGCAGGCAAGTGCTTTATAGA
>VCRD01003830.1:34200-51881 GCA_006783055.1 Trinorchestia longiramus
GTGAGGTGTGCGTGTGAGGTGTCCGTGAGGTGTGCGTGTGAGGTGTCCGTGAGGTGTGCGTGTGAGGTGTCCGTGAGGTGTGCATGCGAGGTGTCCGTTGTGCCTGCTGCGGCTGTTGGCCACAACTGGACGCTGGCAGCGACAGCAGCTTCCCAGAGACTATTTTTCCTGCTTAATGTTGATGGGGGCCTGGCAGAGTGGCAGAGTGTCTCACTTCTTCCTTATTTTGGGAATATGTGGAATTCTTCGAATGTGTCCTGTACTGCGATGTGTGGAACCCCAGTGAACACAAGCATAGAATACTCATGAGCCTCACATTAAAACACTCATACCAAAATAATAATATCTGAATGCTTTTCAAATCATTCATTTTCTGTCGACACTAGCTCACTAGCACACTAGGGAGTTTAGAAAAAATGACCTGACTTTTTCTCATATGTTGAATTTATACAAAATACTCTTTATTAGTTATTCAGCTTTTATTGATTAGCGAACTGAAAAACTTGCAAAAGCTGGTGATGTTCACGATGTTGTTCCCCCACCTCGTGAACTAGTTTGGGTCAGTTTGGGTTGACCCAAACTGACGCGTGAACTAGTTTGGGTCAGCGCGTCAGTTCAGCGTGAACAGCAGCATGCACAGGCAGTCAGTTCAACGTAAATAACAACGTGCACAGGACAGTCTGTTCAGCGTGAACAGCAGCATGCACAGGCAGTCAGTTCAGCGTAAATAACAGCATGCACAGGCAGTCAGTTCAGCGTAAATAACAGCGTGCGCAGGACAGTCTGTTCAGCGTGAATAACAGCGTGCACAGGACAGTCTGTTCAGCGTGAATAACAGCGTGCACAAACAGGCAGTTCAGCGTAAATAACAGCATGTACACGAGTCTGTTCAGCGTAAACAGCAGCGTGCACAGGCAGGTAGTTCAGCGTGAATAACAGCGTGCACAGGCAGGTAGTTCAGCGTGAATAACAGCGTGCACAGGCAGGTAGTTCAGCGTGAATAACAGCGTGCACAGGCAGGGAGTTCAGCGTGAATAACAGCGTGCACAGGCAGGGAGTTCAGCGTAAATAACAGGACGCACAGGCCACTATTCCTTAAAACCCATTTAGGAAACGGTTCTTTCCGTTCCGTTGCGTAGTACGGCGAGGCCTCCCAACGAACCTCGAGTTTTTAGCTTCGGAAGTGGCCAATGCTAAAATTTCCAAAATAGTGGCCGATTCGTGGGGCTCATTCGGCTGCAGAAAAAGCGATCAAAAGAAAAAGCAAGAGGAGTTCGTAAAGCACGTGATGGCTTAGGACAGCATGTAATGATGGCTTCAGTTTCCGTCCTGCAAACACCAGAAGCTTGATGAGCAACTGTAGAAAATTTTGTACACAAAATTTTAAGCGGCATCTAGCAAAGAAACACCAATTCAGTCTCTACCCTCCCATGAAGTATAACTTCATATATAGATGTAAGCATATGATGTATTGCATATGTAACTGGATGTAAAAAGGGGTTACGTTCAATGTTCAGCTTCACAATCCCCACGTGCAAGTGTGTATAGGAGAAGTGCATGGCAGTCTTCCATCCCCACCTCCCAACTGGGGTGGCTGCCAATTTATGCGAATGGAGCTCGACATTAAAATACACTCCAACACAACCTGCTCTGGTTTGAAAATAAGCACAAAATAGGTTGCCATTGGATCGAATGAGGCTTATACCTTTTTGCTTGATTTCGATCTGAAACAAATAAACAATGCATTACTGATTTCCTCAAAATGCTCATTTGCTTTTTTATTTTTTGTCTTCGTTTCTTATGAAGAACAACGCGAGCCGACTCACTCAGTTGACTAAATAGCTGAACTTTTGTTTATGCCAAGTTTTGAAGTTTCTCATATTTTCACTTCAGTTGGCAGTGTTTCATCTTAGAAACCAACACAAATAATGTGACTTCCCAACCTCAAACAAATTCCCTTCCGTCTTAGAATTATTAGTTCTCACTTCCACCAACATCACGTGGGAAGGTCCACGAAAACACAAAGGGCTTTTCTGCTCGAGGAAACATCAGTTTTCTTCAATGTCGGGAACACAGACAGCTGTATTAAGAGAGGGCTCGCTGGCTCGCTAAAAGATCAAGGTGTCTCTCCCCCTTTCCTTCCAGTACAGTTCTTTGATGGTTCAAACGTAGCCCGGACCTGTTACACAACAAGAACCTTCTGTGGCTGGAATGACGGAGCATATTTCCCGCACATGAATTCCGCGTGTTGCTTACACGCACGGTAAAGAACTATGTATGACTGCCTCACTTGACCTGTTCTCCTGCTTCTTTCTTTTCCATGATGATGACGAAGTTCCACTTAATTACTGCTATCACAATTACTGTTTGCAAACTGTGTGAACATAGTGCCAAAATAACATTAGTTCATCATTCAAAATTTATTCACATGCTTGACGAGACTAGATGCAGCAATACTCCAACACCATTATTATCATATCAGAAGCTACTCCCAACAATGAATGTTCATAAAAAATCGGCAATCAAATTTGTAGTTTGTGCCCAAAATAGAAGTTATCTCCTACATCGTCTGTCCTTTATTGTATCTGCGAGACTGTGGGTTGTCGTGCGGACGCACACTGATGCACAACACGCACAACTAAACGAATTAACTTCTCTGTAACGACCGACAGAAATTTTCCTCCAGACCTTGGGTCAGAGTAGTCAAAAAGGAAAGTCCTGATATTGAATCAAATTTTATACTTATTGGTAAAACTAAAATAACATCCAAAAAGAGCATTAGCAAGAAGAAGCTTCAGTTTCAGTCACCTCCAGAACTTGGAAGTAAAGTTTTGAGAAATATTCAATTATAAAAAGAAATGTAGCATCAGTCCATCCCAGTTCTACATTTATTGTGTTTTCTTATTTTCTTCGCTCTGGTTAGATGTCTATCTCCCATAGAAATTGAAATAATCCTCGTTTAAATTATCAATTTTATATGTAATAAAACTAAGGGACGTTCAAAATAACTGCTGATTCTATTGATTCTTTTTTGATTGATTATGAAAGAATGCGAGAGCTGTTTTTTAGAACCAGAGCCTGAAATAATAATTTCCTCAGGCCAGGCCCCGCTGCCGAGTCAGCACCTGACACTGTTCCTCCCTTCCTCCTCACTGCAGACAAAACAAAGTCACTTAAAACATTTTTCACTAGACCCAGAAACTTAATTTGGCGAGCCTTGGCCTTCAAGGAAAGCTTTCCGCAACATTAACGCCATTGTTTTGCAGTTGTCATCTCTGGGCTACAGTAAAACGACTCCTTTAAGAATTTTTAGCCCTGGAGATGAATAAAGAAACGGTGAAAGGGAAGCTTGGACTGAAATTGATGAAGCCTCAGGATGTTACTAAAAAACTCACCTCGTTTTCAGTTATGGTCGAAATATCGAGTCGCTGAGGAGATTTTGTCGAGCGAGTTGCTGGAGGACGAAACAACCTCGAGGGAGTGTAGCAGGAGACCTCGTACTGCAGCACTGCTGCAAGTGTCACGCAGCACTGCTGCAGGTGTCACGCAGCACTGCTGCAGGTGACACGCAGCACTGCTGCAGGTGTCACGCAGCACTGCTGCAGGTGACACGCAGCACTGCTGCAGGTGTCACGCAGCACTGCTGCAGGTGTGACGCAGCACTGCTGCAGGTGTCACGCAGCACTGCTGGTGTCACGCAGCACTGCGGCAGGTGACACGCAGCACTGCTGCAGGTGTCACGCAGCACTGTTGCAGGTGTCACGCAGCACTGTTGCAGGTGTGTTCAGCAGCGCTGGCTTGTTCAGATTGGACTGCGATGCTAAACTCATGATGTTCAGTTTGGACTGCGCAAGTCTGGTGTGCAACCAGTGCATCTAAACTCAAGAATTCGACAAAAATAACATTAACACAACATTTTTTAAAAGTTCATCAAATGCTCTCTGAACATCATTAGTGTTCCTGTAGTCAAATTAAGTTAAACCAGTATTACAATTTATAATTTCAAATATCTCGGTTCTGCAGCAAATTGATAATAAAAAGAAATAAATATAAAAATACGCACCATGCCCAATCTGTCTACGGCGAACGTTGGCTTATAATCATTACCGGCATCATTGATAATTCTGCAAAGAAACAATGGCACACACATGTTCAGTGAAGACTCGACACACTTGAAGCATTCGTCCAGGCGCAGACAGTCTAGCTTCAGAAGATACGCGTACTTTGCATAGGAGCAAATCTTGCTACTGGATGCATAAACTTTCCGTAAGTATTATTCGAATATTATTGAGTAATATTAAGTACTATTTCAGCATTATTCATGTATCCCACTACATAATAATGCACAGTTTGTTGTTTGCTTGCTTGCTGGCTTGTTGGTTGGTCCGTCTCTCTGTCACGCTCTTAAGAATTTAGATAGGAGAAAATTCGTCTGCTGAATAACAAGATGAGATACCATGAAATTCCATCAATAAATTACGATGACAAATATAGTGTCCGGAATATACACTCTAAAGTCGAAATACTGCATCAGAGCTTTTGATTCTGTCATACATAAGCTATTTTACATATTTTTTCAGCTGCATTTCTTCGTAGCAGTTGAAACTTCGTTCGGAGTGAAAGCCAAATATTCGGAATAGATGCACCAGGTTGGGTCACTGCAGGTAGTCACGATACGGAACTCAGTGCTGGGTCATTAGTTTTTGTTTCCTTGCAAGATGGAGAAACATTCGTTTAAAATGTAGCATAGATACAGTCTTTCACTTCATGACAGATTTTTCTATTTCAAACTATGCTATTGGACCAGCACCTTTACATCGACTGCCTCATCCAACGGATACACTGAGTCTCTCAAAAACCGCTTCGCTTTAAAAAATAGCTCGGTACTATTTAATTTGATAATATCTCTCTTTTGAGCGTGGTATTGGGTATATTGAGCGTGGTATTAATTGATGTATCTTTGATAGAGTTTTCGACCCTGGCGTGCATAAGCTATTTCGGATATTTTTTGCCAGGAAGTGGTAGGACCTCCGCTTGCCCTTCTGCCTTAGCAATTTGCTGGAAGAAGGCTTTCCTCATCAAAAAGCCATCAACTACTTGTGGCAGCCCAAAATAATAAACAGAATATAACTTTTCCCAACGGCAAGATGCTCCTGAACGGTCGTATTATCGAGAACAGGGATATGCCGTATCATATACAAGTATGTTTTTGGATACAAATTAAAGATGAAAAATTCATATATAATATATATTCTCATCTACCTATAACGTAGCCGTATAAAAGATGCACGCTAATAACGGAAAAATGGAGTATTTTATAGTGATCCGGCGCCTTTGGTATCCACAATACAGTGCTTAGAATGAATGCATGCCTGTTTTGATTTCGATTCAATTATTTTTCTTCACTTATAGATAAAAACTAATGGGACGGACACACACAGATACAGAGAGAGAGAGAAACATGGAGATACATTGTCTATTATACATACTAGTGCAATGTGTACCCGCAAAATTCAGGATCTATGAAGTAAAATACATTTTTTATTTTTACCCGTGGTATTATTAAAATCTGAATATTTTTCATGAATGTATACAAAACTTCCATTTTTTATTTTATCTACCAATAACAGGGCCGAGTGGGAGAAGAAAGCTAATAACGGAAAAAATGGCGTGTTTTATAGTGATCCGGTGCCTTTCGTATCGACAATACAATGCATTGTATTGTCTAGTGCAATGTGCACCCGTTAACTTTGCCATGCGAGCAGCATTGCTTCGTCTTGCCATTTCGCGTTGTTCGTCCAATAGTCTTCGGCGTCTTTCTTGCTGTCGAAGTCTTGCTGCTTCTCTCTTACGATTGGACACGTTTCTATCCATGTTGGCCTTTTTTGTCAGAATTTTATTCTGAAATATCCTCTATTATCTCTTTGAAGCTTTTCAAGAAAATCATAATTCTGAAAAAAATAGCTCAATTTCCAAAATCTTTGGCCTTATACTAAGTGGTAGCCAGGTTACTGGTCAAACTAATTTAAAACATTTCTTCTCGCATTATTAATTAAAAATATCAAAGCATCATGATGAATTTCAACAAAAAAGGTCCAAAAAAATTTCTAAGTGTAAAAATAAACCGATTGTGTATTCTGGATACCATAATGCAAGTGAAAGGGAATTGAATTGCCACAGAAAAATAATGCAATAAAAGGATTTCTTGTATTTCTTAAGCATTATCCTTGTTCCTATCAAAGCTATGAATTAGAAAAGTGTGACACAGGGACAGACGGACACAAACTCAAACTCTCTCTCAAATCTTTTCTATTGGTACCGACCGACCGACCGACGGACGCAGCTCTTACTATAGTATAGATGTAGATTATTAGAAGGTTAGATTAGGATTAATGAGGGTTATCTAGTATTATTGGGTATTATTACGCAAAATTTATCCTTTTTAAGTGTAATTGGGTATAAGTTACCATTATTGGAGTATTATTTCAGTATCATTGAGTATTATTGATTACTATTTAGTATTATAGAGTATTATTACCAATACTTAAGTCTTAATTTGAATAAATAATTATTATTGAGTATTATTTGAGCATCACTGAGTATTATTTCTTGCCATAAGCGTGCGGAGTTTGACGTGATTGATTTGTAAAAAATGCATTTGTGAAACTAGTATGAAAACTCCATGAGCAATTATGAATAAAAAGATACAAATAGTGAAGAAATAAGTTGACTGCAAAGAATTCAGCTTACGAAAGATGATTAAAATACTGCACTCGCGTTACAGTCATAGATGTATATTGCAGTTATGAATTAACTTTCATTGCGAGCGTACACATGACTTAATTGTAGTTAAATTGTGAGGACTCTCTTCAGTTCTTTGATGAAACAATCAGTAGAATAATTAGGTTTAGTTTATGCAGTTATTCCACACGTCACAACTCACACGTCACAACTCACACGTCACAACTCACACGTCACAACTCACACGTCACAACTCACACGTCACAACTCACACGTCACACAATTCCAGTTTATTCACACCTCTAATGTACTGGGATCAATAATGACCACCTATTTAGCATCATAACCAAGGGACGCAGGAAAGGTAATATAATAATGACCACCTATTTAGCATCATAACCAAGGGACGCAGGAAAGGTAATATAATAATGACCACCTATTTAGCATCATAACCAAGGGACGCAGGAAAGGTCGCCAGTTGTGAGACCATAAATCAGCTTGGGTCTCTGCAGCAGCTGGTGTTGCCAGCAAAGCCGTGGCTGTCAAGCCTTACTTCTTGTTTTTGTTTTTGTATGAATGTTCTAAACAAAGATTATTTTTTATTGTTAATGTATAGAGTGGCTTGGCACAAAGTAAGGGTATAATAAATTTATATTTTATCAATGCACCCCATGATCTGTCGGTTAAGATATTTGGGTGAAGAACGTTTGAAAAACACGTATTTAATTTTAAGTGAAATAAAACGACGGCGAACTGATCCTGGCAGTAAAAATGATCAAAATATATTTTCAGCTTTAAAATTTTGCAGTTTAACTTCTAACAATTGTCCTACAGAAGCATAAATTCTTACTCGAAAACTGCTGTCATGCTAGCATAAAAAAGTCATTCTATTCCTACCACAGCTGCTGCGAAGGGCTAAAATTAAAAAAAATACATAGAGAGAAAATTTTCATATGTAACATAATGTATTAAATATTTGACTTACTTTCGATAGTTGCACTACTCTAGCTTCACAAGCAAGTTTCCCTTTTATTTAAGGCCTGGCCGATGCTTCAAGCGAGGTCTTAAAGCACAATATTTGTTTTTCGCTTCTGTCCGTGTCCTTTCATCAGCGCCTTCTTCTATCTCACCTCACCTGACTTTGTAATTCAAAGATGCATAAATACATGGTCTCGTTAGACGTTGTTTATGTTGCTTCTTCCTATTCCCTAGTTGAAGTTGAATCTTTCAAGCTTCCTCGAGGACATAGTAGCTAAGGCGAAAATAAGCACCAATAATAACAACGCTGAACATATTTCTTTGTAAAACAGTGAATCGTCAGGTGAGTGAAATATAACACCAATAAAGAAAAGAGTTTTCAGTAGTCCCGCCCGGAAGTTTATTAGTCGTTAAATTTAAAGATAAGGTCCACTAGAAAATACTACATTGCGATTAAATCATTTAGCCTGCATCTAGGACTCGTACTCTGCTCTGTGCGAGCTCACCGCACTCGTGCAAGCATCTAGAAGCCTTCGGTCACCAGAGACGCAAAAAATAACTACAAATGTTATTTAGATCAATGAAAGCACATGCTGGAGTATATAAACTGGAAGCCTGTTGTGTGGGCAGGCTCACGTTGTGTGGAAAGTACTTCACAATTATAAAAGGCACAGAAATATTCACTTCAGCGCTGCTGTGAGTTCCTTAATTAACTTCTAAGGGTTCTATTAATTTGGCGGCCTAATTACTTCACTGCTAATTAAATTTATCGCACGCTGTCGCTGATGAGCTCTATTATATGACTGAAAATATACTGGCTGTATCCTGGTGACATATAAGTAGTACACTACAGCTATATTACCAGTATATTGGTGTAATAATGACACTATGTTGGAGACAAATATGTTGTGTATTGGTGCCACATTGACAGTATATCATCCCGTATTGGCAGTATATTGGTGCTATATTAGCAGTACGCTGAAGAAATAAAAGTAGAATATTGGTGCTACATTGAAAGCTTATTGTCAGGAAAAGACGAACAGTATATTGGTTAAGTCTCCATTGCTTCGTGACTTCCAGGTAGTTTTAAAAACCAACATCACAGTGCGATTGAGCAAAATTTCCTTTACTTTCGGAGCCCTATATCACAGCCTCTCTTTTAACTATATTAAAATGTGTAATTTTCTTCTCACCATGAGAAAATGTTGTAGTTTTATTTTATTTTGTCGTCTACTTTTGTCAAGTGGGGAGGTGGAGGGCAGAGGTGGAAGGCGGAGGAAGGAGGCGGAGGAAGGAGGTAGAGTTGAGAGGCAGATGAGGAGGTGGAGCGGCAAGGCAAAGGAGGAAGAAGGCGGAGGATGGGAAAGAGGAAGATGGTAAATCTGCCATCAATTCTACATAGCACAATTAGATTTGAAGCAAGAGTTGACTTCACAGGCTTCAATAAAGGAAAAGCCTCGGCATTTTTACCTGAAATACTCTGCAGTTCTTAACCACCTGCTGTGACTTCCATGAGGATCGGTGACTCTTGTAAACAAAACTTGAATGAACTGAGTTATTCGTTAGGCGTTTGCCATCCATCAAAAGCTTGTTACTCCAGCAACATTGGCAAAGAGTTAAAAACTTGTCACTTTTTTGTCAAAGCATTGTCAAAAAGCTCGCAGTCAGAGCGGTGTCCCAACACTCGCAATGCATCTCAAATGAAAAGATTTCAGAACTACGAATACGCAAGCATGGGCCAGGAGTATGTACCTAAATGTAGCGATGTCTCATACTTTATTCAAACAAAAATAACAACATTACAGCTTAGAGAACAAATAATTGGGCAAATCTGGTATGTGGAATTTAATACAAAAATTCCTTACATTTTATTCAGTTCCTCTTCAATTAAAATCTTTAATGCACGTCGAAGGTTGCACGGAGGTTCTCGATTTTCGCCTTGCAGCTACGCGGCCTTACAGCTGACGCTGCTCTACAACACACAAAAAGTACACGTGTGCGTGCTGTGTGGGATGCATGCAGTACATTCAATGAACTGAAGTACCCCAAGTTCCTCCTCTAGTGGGGAGAGGGGGAGTTGCGTTCGCTGATCCACTTTAAACAAAAAAATTCAAGCCTTTGAACTCGGCCGCATCATGAAATTCTGAATTATGACAAGGGTTAAGCTTTCCTAGGTAATAAAATTATTTATAGAACCTCTAACCAGATTTGAAGAAAGTCCTTCGGGTCTTATACTCTTCTCAGACAAATCCAAACTTTGAAACAAGAGCACAAAAAGTAGGAGAAGCGTAATTGCAATCTAAAGTGGCAGGCTAGCCCTAACTCTGAGAATGAGGAAGCCATGTTTAGTGCGCATTCAAGAAGCCAATAATCCGTCTTTGTTTGCTGAAGTTCGTGAACACGAGCGACAAGCCATTCGAGGAAAAGAAAGTTTGGCTCGTAATCGCAGTCAAAGAAAGGGTGGAGTCGTTCAGGTCTTTTTACTGGAATTAAACACCGACAGCTGCGCCAGCAACAACGAGGAAAACACGTACTATGTACATATACAGCGTCTCAGTCCTACTCAGTCTATTTCATTTTTTGTTTGGAATGATGACAGGATTTTGTTTTTTCAGTTAATTTATTGACTTATCATGCTCCAACGATCATTTTAAAAGAAGAACGTGCAAGTTCCAGTAATTTCTTATCTTTCATTATCAGTTATTTGTCTATCGAAAAATGAGAGCATCGTATTTATCTCAGACTCCCTTGAGCGAAACTAACGACAATGCATTGAAGTCCTGCTACTGACTGCACTAACGGCCCTGATACACTTGTAAGAATCACTCATCAGAACCTAAAGCACAAGTAACAGATTTTGAGTGTCTAAAATGCAATCTCACTGAGGTAAATACTTGTATGAATGCTTAGTTTCAGGGTACAGCTGACAGCAATTCGAGTATCTTGGATACAAGCCTGCCGTAGTAAATGCGTGTACGACCGATCAGCTGCAGAAAACAACTGACAGTGTTTTGAGTAACTAGCATACAAGGTCACTGAGCTAAATACTTAAATTAGCAGTCCAAACGAGACGTCGATTTAGTACACGCCAATAGCTGGCGGTTCTGTGAAAAGCCTGTGCAAGGGCAGCGAGGGATGCACGAGCGACTGCACGCAAGTATAAGCCTACAAGAGGGTGACTCCTGACAGAAACTCTTCCTGAGCTCGTTTACAAACACAAGGTCTCCGGGAATAGACTAGTACGCAACGTTCACCAACACACTAACAAGATTAAGTCGACACTCACTAACGAGCTTCAACTCGTTTGAGCATGACAAGCGTGAATGAGGAATGACATATGGATGAAAACATGACATGTGTGAATGAAAGTATGGCGTACTTTTTGCAATTTACTCGTATATAGTCATACAGGGACGTGCAACACGGTGATAAGTGAGCACTATGTAGGAGACCGATCATATGCACACCCAAAGATGGTCTGTAGATATACACTAATGTTGAAAAAATGTTTTCAGTGAAAACAAAATATTATTGAATTTTTTTCTTTTATTCATGAAATTTAATAAATAATTTTTAATCTTAAAGATTATTACAGTATTTTTACTCTATAAATAAGCATTTAAATGACTGGTAGAAAAAAGAGAGCACATATTGATGAAAAACAATAAAACAGGATTGCAGAATTAAGGCAGGGAAATAAGACTTACAAGGGAATTTATGAAATTCTTAGGAAAGAAAAAACAAAAATATTGTTGACAACTCTGAAGAGCATTGGCTTAAGTTACGAAAGAACAAGATCTGTTTCCAGGAAACCAGGATGTGGTCGCCCTGAAGCCTCAACAGTCAAGGATGACCACAGGCTAAAAATGGCTGTTTTGAAAGATTGAAAGCAAACCTCTGTGGATCACTCGAAAGAGTTCAAAACAGCAAACAAGAACACGCTGTCGAGAATGACAGTGTTAAGAAGAATGAATTAATTTGGATTCAGTTCAAAACAGTGCGCCAAGAAGCCCTTGTTAAGTAAGAAAAACATTGCTGGCTGAAAAACATTTACCTCAGTTTGAAAAACACTTCATTGTCAGGTCAAAGCCCTGATTTGAATCCAATAGAGAATATTGTTAGAATATCATTTTAACAAAGAGAAACTAAGGGAAGCCTTGGAGACTGAGTGGAATAACTTTCCTCCCTCACAATGTTTTGAGCTATAGGAGCCCAAACGAATCTCTTGTTTGAAAAAACCCAAAGGAAATTCAATTCCATATATATATGATAATTAATAATAAGTTATTGTAATGTTTTTTTGCATGTTGAATTGCTCTCTACTAGTTTTGTACAACGATTTTTCATTCAAAATTGGCCATTTGGATTAACAAGTGACATAAATGTTCTTGCGTTTTTTTAACACCAGTGCATACACTCGTATATTGCTCGCTATGCACAACTTCAGCCAAATATAATACATAATTAAAATAACAAAATCATTATCTATATTATTATTAAAATACAATAGATATATAATGTATAATCGATTCACAAATCTCTCAATTAGCAGGAATACACTCATCGCTTCCTCAGACTTGCATGTGCGTAGGTAGCATTTCTGGTGAGCGCCGTACACGTGTGAACACATTTCTTGCTTGTGCGTGTAACATGTATTACAGTAGCATGTACACACACCATACAGCTGTATTACAGCAGCATGTACACACACCATACAGCTGTATTACAGTAGCATGTACACACACCATACAGCTGTATTACAGTAACATGTACACACGCTATACAGCTGTATTAAAGTAGCATGTACACACGCTATACAGCTGTATTACAGCAGCATGCACACACCATACAGCTGTATTACAGCAGCATGCACACACACACGGCAGTGCTCGAGGACGTGCAAACAACTTAACTTACACTGAAGAGATAAATTATCGTAAAAAATAACAAAAAGTTAGGAGTATTTGCTTCAAGTATCGCATAAAATATTTAACCAATAATCTTCCCCCTAGACAGTAGCATTTCTATCATAATCTGAGAAAAATATGAATGATCACAACACTTAAAAAAATTACTTGTTGCTGGAGTACGCGTACGTTTGTATTGGACGCACAGAATTGACGTGGCGTGGCAGAGCTGCTCAGAACACAAGCATGATGGCTGCCGCGTAATGGCTCAGTTACAGCCATAATTATACGCCTTCAAAATATGATATCATGGCATTACCCAGGTCACTAGCAGTCTTCAAATAATATGGTCATTATCCATGTCCCTAGCTGTTATCAAAATACTGTTCATTAACCACGTCATTTTCTCAGGCAGCAAAAAGGAAGCTACCGTGCAACAAAAGCGCCGTTGCGACTCAGTGTTTGGGGGGAGGAGGGTGGAGGTACTGAGGAGGTCATAGTTTTCTTGGCCGGCTTCAAAAGTGGGCAAAAAGGAAATTTGGGCTGTGTTTCTTTCTCTCTTGAGAGCTTCCAGAACCATTGAAACAATCTCCGTGAGCCATTGCTGCATCATTGGAGGATGCTGCACCATTGGAGGATGCTGCATCATTGGAGGAGGCTGCACCATTGGAGGATGCTGCATCATTGTAGGATGCTGCATCATTGTAGGATGCTGCATCATTGGAGGATGCTGCATCATTGTAGGATGCCGCATCATTGTAGGATGCCGTATCATTGTAGGATACTGCATCATTGTAAGATACTGCATCATTGTAAGATACTGCATCATTGTAGGATGCTGCATCATTGTAGGATGCTGCACCATCGTAGGATGCTGCATCATTGTTGGATACTGCATCATTGTAAGATACTGCATCATTGTAAGATACTGCATCATTGTAGGATGCTGCATCATTGTAGGATGCTGCATCATTGTAGGATGCTACATCATTGTAGGATACTGCTACATTGTAGGATACTGCATCATTGTAGGATGCTGCATCATTGTAGGATGCAGCACCATGGTAGGATGCTGCACCAGTGTAGGATGCTGCTTCATTGTAGGATGCTGCATCATTGTAGGATGCAGCACCATTGGAGGATCCAGCACCATTGGAGGATGCAGCACCATTGTAGGATGCAGCACCATTGTAGGATGCTGTACCATTGTAGGATACTGTATCATTGTAGGATACTGCATCATTGTAGGATGCTGCATCATTGTAGGATACTGCACCATTGTAGGATGCTGTTTCATTGTAGGATGGTGAGGTAAATTGCACTGGTAAGTTTTACAAGAAGTAGTTCAACAAGAATGAGTCATGATGTTGAACATCGAGGTTGAGCTTAAATAAAGTGAAGAATTTTATGTCTGACGCAAGGACTACCATAACCAGGACATGCACCGCCATGTAGCTGACTACGGTAGCGGAGGCCAGTACACNTACAGTAACTGTTGCACAACACATGCCCTGCTTTAGTAACTGCTACACAATACATGCCCTGCTACAGTAACTACTGCACAACACATGCTCTGCTACAGTGCCATATGCCTCGTATTCTGCGTTCATTCAGTACTGAACGAATGCCTGCTTCGTTTCATTTGCTCTTCTATTTCATTTGCTGCTGGGCCGAGCTACATATGAAAGGTCTCTAAAGGATTGTTTTTTATTTATAAAATTTACCCACTCAAAATATCCCAGTAAAACAATCACATTCTCTAATTTTAGTTGGATTCGAAGCCTGAGCCACACTCACCAGCAGATGTGTGGATTACAACACCGCACTAGCAACCACTGCAGCGTCACTTAATGTATTTGGATATCCACGCATCCTCGTGAAGGTAACATGGGCTGGCGAACTTCATCTGGTCATCTGATGACTGAATCTTATAATGCGTGAGTTGGTTTTATTTTCCGTAACTCGTCGCATCATTTCCATGCGTCCTCATGAACTCAGCACTTGTTGCTGCAGTCTGACTCGAGAACTCATTTGACACTAACCAGTCTTGACACAAAGTTAGAGCTAAAGAGAAGCTGTACTTTTTGTATCTCGAAGGACAGCTCTTGTAATAGTGTTGAAGTCTTTTGTCTCACAGGTCCTGCACGTCCTACGTGTCCCACATCTCGTAAGCATGCCATAGATTGAGGCCTGTGTAAACACGACTTAGCACTCCACGTAACTAGCACGTGCGATATTCTCACATCTCCCCTCACATCTCCCCTCACGTCTCTTCGCACATCTCCTTTCACATCTCCCCTAGCATCTCCCCTCACATCTCCCCTCATATTGCCTCTTGCATCTTCCCTTAGTTCATGCCACAGTCACCACACATCTTCTCCGCTTTCTTGCTTCTTTTTGGAACTATCGTAAAAGTCTCGTTTTTGAGATTTATTCGCTGGAATCTCGTGCTTATTTCCGCGCTCACAGACTTTAATACAAGTTGTTGGAAGGCAGCCAACGTACGGCCGAGTTTCCCGAACAGAGGGGTGGCTTCAGGGAATGATTACCTCAATAGGTTAGCAACGGGGGTCAGAGACCCCGTTACGTTACGCGGCGTACAGGCAGGGACCTGAGAGAAATAAAAACGGGCGGTGTTCCATCTGAACATCGCCCTTTTCACTTAAATTTCTGTTCAGGTATAAAATATTGTGATTTGACAGTTACGCACTGCGTGAAAAAGGTCCCAATTAAATACGCAGCCCTTTCGGCGATGAAACCTGGGGTGAAAGTGAAGCATGACGCAGTATTGATGTCGTTTAGGCGGTCATAGCACGTACAGTTTACGAGAACTGTACTGTTAAAACTAGATGTGTTTCATTGCAGTGTAATATATATGATGCATTGAGAGAGAAAGGGTTACGTGTATGCTTGTGTGTGACCTGAAGACATCTTGTGCAGTGTGTTATCCTCACACAACTATCTTCCACATCACCACGCAATTCTCCTCCATATCACCATGCAACTCCTCCATATCACCACGCAACTCCTCCATATCACCACGCAACTCCTCCATATCACCACGCAACTCCTCCATATCACCACGCAACTTTACGCCATATTATCTCATAACTCTCCTTCCTACCACCACGCGACTCTCCATCATATCTCTACAGAACTCTCGTCCTTATCACCACAAAATGAACTGAGTTGTGCCTCCATGTCAGATGACGTAACATCACTTTCTTATAACCTCGGCTCTGTGATAGCTACTTTTACTTTCCTAGATGTGAGAGACTTCCTTCATTATCTAACCTGGGTAATTATGCCACCAGTACCATGTGATGGTGGAGGTAATGGTGCGGGTAGCTGATGGAAGAGGCATGGTGATGACGTGCTTCGATCGACCCACTGAATACAATGAATTTACAATGCTGCATAATTACTATTTTATTACTATTATTAATGCTTATACTATTACTGTTGCTGGTATAAATATAATTCAAATTATTATAATAGTAATATTATTATTATTATTCTTATTATTATTACAATTATTATTAGCGTTTTCATTACTACGAAACTGTGTTCTCATGAGCACATTCACGCGACAGTAGTCTGGACTGGACACTTGTAGGACTGGACACTTGTAGGCATTACCTGTAGGCTGGAGGGCCGTCATCAGGACGCTGGGAGGCCGTCATCAGGACGCTGGGAGGCCGTCATCAGGACGCTGGGAGGCCGTCAGTGCTGTAGGAGTTAAAGAGAAAGAGCTGCTGGGACTGGAAGTGTCATGGTTTTCCAGTTCACAGCTCACAACGCTGCTCCCAGTTCCAGACCATTTACTGGACTTTGGACTGAAGGTGTAGACTTTGAGACAGCAGCAGGTCTGAGGTGTGGAATTCGACGTAAGAATTAGAACGTTTTAAAAGGCAGGAAATGCGGACACCAGTGCCATTGTTGTTCATGCATTGCAGTGTGTGGTGGTGGTGTAGAGGATGTTTACTTGGGGATATGACATTTTCTTCCTCTAAAACCTTTTCAATACTTGGCTAACCCTTCGAAAGAACTACTATGCCATGTCATCTACTCTGAGATATAATGAGATTTATAGTTCTGCTGGTTATGAGATTGTTTCAGGCTTTGATTTACACATGACGGCCAGAAACATTGAAATTGCTGAATTTCAGTTGAGGTACAGCGGCTACGATTGATGGTGAATTCATGTGTGGCATTTTGCTCGTAAAAAATCGTGTTATGAAACCTGCCTAACAGAATTCAATCGGGGGTTTATTTTACGATTGCATTCTCAACGCAGCTGCTGTATGACTTGCAGAGTCTCAACGCAGCTGCTGCATGACTTGCAGAGTCTCAACGCAGCTGCTGCATGACTTGCAGAGTCTCAACGCAGCTGCTGCATGACTTGCAGAGTCTCAACGCAGCTGCTGCATGACTTGCAGAGTCTCAACGCAGCTGCTGCATGACTTGCAGAGTCTTAACGCAGCTGCTGCATGACTTGCAGAGTCTCAACGCAGCTGCTGTATGACTTGCAGAGTCTCAACGCAGCTGCTGCATGACTTGCAGAGTCTCAACACAGCTGCTGCATGACTTGCAGAGTCTCAACGCAGCTGCTGCATAGCTTACATCCTGCAGGGTGAGAGATGGTTGGGCCTCGCACCGCCTTTCCATGAAGCTTCGTGTTCTTCTCACGTGTTGTGTGTCATCGCAGTCACTGCTGAGTCAGGTGGTCGCTGTTGCTGGACTGCACTGCCGGACCTCAAGTCGAAGCTCAGTCGCTTTTCAATGATAGGCTTGTGATAATACTTCACACAGTTCATTGAGTTTCCGTAGAATGTTGTGCAGGCGATGGTAATTCTGATAATTCAACAGCGAAGGCCTGAGGTAACATGAGGAGGGTCATCAGGATTGGGGGTGCCAGGGTCAGTGTCTGGTCTAGTCACCTTAAGCTGACGTGCTAACGTTACTGCGACCTGCTGATGACGCGAGCTGACGGTACTGCGACCTGCTGATAACATGAGCTGACGGTACTGCGACCTGCTGATAACATGAGCTGAC
>VCRD01003831.1:0-26047 GCA_006783055.1 Trinorchestia longiramus
ATGTATATATATATGTATGTATGTATATATATATGTATGTATATATATATATATATGTATGTATGTATATATATATGTATGTATATATATATATATATATGTATGTATATATATATGTATGTATGTATATATATCAAACATTTCTTTGCATAGCGTGCTGTATTAGGCAAAGCATTCCTTCAAGTCTACAGTGGTTCCCAACCTTTTTCAGCTTGTTACCCAATTTAGCATGCCACATTGAGCATGTTACCCGTTTCACAAAATTTTGTCAACATTTTGCAAGTGTTTTGTCAACACTTGCTTTCTTGATTTTCAGAATTCTTAACATTTTTCTGTCACCCCTCCATTACCCCCGAAAAATTGCTAAATTACCCCCGGGGGGTAATTTATCCCCAGGTTGGGAACCAATGCTTCAAGACCTCTTTTTGGAGCGACGCTTCCAATCCAGACCTGCTCGATCGATCTCCTGGCAACAGGCAATTTGATCTTGCGCTCGCAGTTGAGGCCCTCAATATGTGATCAATTAAAATATTAGGGCCATAAATTGAAGAGCACCTTGCCGACAGCTCGGGTGCCAGGTATGCGACTCGTGGGGGTGCTGGAGGTCTTGCAGTGCCGTTTAGCCGCTTACCGCGCGTCAGGAAGTGAGGTCATATCTTCGCATGGCTTCCTCCGACCGGGGTAATCCGGGGGAGGGGTGTCACTAAATAACCTCCTTGAGTCAAGGTTTGCGATGGAGGAGAGGGGAGGGGGTGGTATCGAGTGCAAAACAATCTCGTTGAACTGAATCCAATTGATTGATTGCTCCAGTTTTTTATAAAGTGCTGCGCTAATGATCTAACGTATCACGTACTGATAGAAGCGTACAGGGAAATTAATTTGTGATTTGAAGACAAATTTTTTACATATTTTTTCTCGTCACATGTGTCTATTATTACTTAGTGCCTTGGAAGTAGTGGCAATTTGCTACATAAAACTCTCATTCATACCGGCCTGCATACAGAACACTCATACACAGAGGATTGAACAACTAAAAATAACTATATTATAAAAACAGCTAATAATCACTACATTAGGGTATGACTATAATTACTTTGAAACTGTGAGCACTCCTGGATTTTAGTAAGAAATATTTTTTGAATGTAAATAAACTTACTTTGAAATATATCAATCGATATTATTCTGAACTTGAAAAAGCCTCAATAGCTCAACAAAATTTTATTTAATGAACATTAACATGCAAATGTCAGTTGATAAACACCTTTAGGTGTTTCAGTGTGACATGCTTAATATTACCTGAAGTAATAAGAGGTACGCAGATTTGGTCGTCACTGACTTTCTCACCCACCAGCATGTCATCTAATAAGATGTGACGACACGGCGATGAATACAAAAAATCAGTTGCGCCTTTACAAGCTCACTTTCACCTAGTGCAAGATTACCTACATCAACTGAAAGATCACCTTCAACTAGTGCAAGATTACCTACATCAACTGAAAGATCACCTTCAACTAGTGCAAAATTACTTGCATCTACTGAAAGATCACCTTCAACTAGTGCAAGATTACCTTCACCGAGTGGAAGGTGCTCTTCTTTTAGAGCAAAGTCTTTCAATATCACCTGCTTCCAGAGCAAAGTTCCCTTCTTCTAGAGCAAGATCACCTTCTCGTATTGCAAAATTACTATCGTTTTGTGCATAGCCCCTTCCATCGGAAACTTGATTAGTTTCCCCTATTGCAAGATCACCATCTGAAACGTGATCACTTCCATCTAGCCGAAGATCACGCGACCAAAACCTGATGGACACAGCCGCACCACTGGAAGCTCCAACAAGCAGACAGACAACGGTTGTCCGCTGTCCTTCAATAGACGATAAAAAGCTTTCCTGTTTTACACCCTGGCTAAACATGATGCCTTTAATTCGCAGATTAGCCATTTAAAATCAATTGTGAAGGTTAATTACATGGCAAAGGAATGCTCTTCGCTAACTAGTGACGATTGTATCTGCTCTGAGCGAAAGAGCTGAGTGCGGCATTGCAAAGTGCGCCCCTGGCATTAGGCTCTCATTACCAGCTGAAAGCAGGTCCTGTGTCGTGCGAAATTACGGGATTTTGCAATTATTGCCCAATGAAAGATCAATACATCCATTTTTCCGCCGAAATCGGATTGTTCATTCCCTGGTGCTGATATTACACACGTGATTTCCAAATGGTGTTTAATTAGAGGTCTTTAATTTTTACCTGTTCAAACACCTGTGTTACTTAAAAATTGAATGATATATAAAAATAGGGTATTTGCTTGAATGCGGTTACATAGAAAATGTACGTATAATCAATTTGTTTTTCAAGTATTGGCTCAAATTAAAAAATTGAATATTTTAAATAATTATGTGAAACAATAGCAAATTGACGGCATAAAGTGCAATGATTACATAATAATACAACCATGAGAGGCACAAACATAACCACTTACGTTTGTGTAGTCATTCATGTTTGTGCATATTTAGCCCAAAAAGTGGCTACACACCAGCTTGGTCGACTGGTGAGCGAATCTGCTTACGAGCGGGAAGACCCGGGTTCGAATCCCGCTGCCGACATGGTTGACGCGGCTAGAAATACGGCATGGGACTTGGGTAAACAACCGAATAATTATCGAAGTAATTATCCGACCTAAGAATGGGCCAGAAGGTTCGTTCCTATAGCCTCATTCTATTCTATTCTATTCTATTCTATTCTATATAACAAAAGGTAAGGGACATGTTCACAAATATACACATTATAAATAGTTGCCCACCATAAATGCATGCTGACGATGAATTCAAAAACTGATTGTGTAAAAAGTTTTGGTGTTTCAATTCCTAGAATATTTATTTTTAATTTGTACCTTTTTCAAGTAAGCAATGTAGGATGGGGGATATTATTGATAGGAAGGAACACCCGTTGAAAGAACACGAAAAATGCCTATAAGATTGAAGTGAATTTTATCCATCTAATGAACTAGAGAAATGAAGCAAATATTTAATGACTGCAATATATAAAGCGTAGTCTGCGTGCGCATCGATACGCCACGGTTGCTATTGCAGCAATAATGCCTGTGATTTGTGGGCGGCCATAAATCTCCGCCCGGCGGTTGACGGCTTGAATTTCAGTTGTTTTCACAGCCGCAATTGTCGATAATTCGATGCTCGAATCCCATCACAGATAACGACAGCCATCATAGTCCTCATTTTAGGAGCCTATCCTCGGTGAAATGTTGATGCATACGATTTGACTACTAGGAGCAAAGCACGTTGAAATGTTGACGCACAAAAGTTTACCGTTATGGGTAAATCTCGTAGAAATCAATGTTAGAACTTGCAGCTTAAACATTGTACGCATCCAGTGGGGACCCCAGCCCCCCACCCCCAAATCAACGCTGCACTGAAACACGCCTTTTAATTTCGCTTATACTGGGTTCGGCAACATAACTTCCTTTTTTTGAAAGGAACTTCGTTTGAAAAAAGGAAGTTATGCTACATCACCCTGTATCAGTTGACATTCATTAGTAAAAGTTTTATACACGGTAACCTACGTGTCTGATGTGTGTTATGTTATCTCCTGTTATTGGTGTAGGATTATTACTGAACCGATAATTTTCACTATTGTAATCTCTTGGATATCAATCGCGAACTGATCAATGATATTATTATTGTTATTTTCATAGTTATGGATTTTCTAGTTACTATGGTTGATGGTATTACTACTAGGGATATTTTTAGTTGTTTGTCGATCGCATTTTAACAGTAGGGGAAATCATTTTTAATAATTGGCATTAAATTATTTAAAACGTCAGTTTTATTTTTATTAATCATGTTACTGGTAGAATTCTTGTCAAATGTATTCTAACTTATTTTCACATTTTAAACAACATTTCCTTAGTACTTGTAACAAATGGATCGAAACTAAATATTTGTCATCATTACTTTATTGTAGTCCGCTATCTGTTCAGGACTGAATGTTATTGCAGAATTTTAAATCATAAATTTTTCAAGGACAATTCTATTCGTCAAATGAAGCTATTACAGTAATGTATATAGAAGAAAGTTCGATTAAATTAACATGTCGAAAATTGCATGCGGAGAACTTTAGGTTTATCAAGAATTGGATTCCTGACTATTTGCTAGGTTATGGCATATCAAAAATCCTACGCTTGAGGAAATCTCCGGTACAACCGTGTGATAACTTTCATGTAAAACATCTGTGATTTTAACACCATTTATGCGTACACTTGCGTCTGTTTTGTACGAGATGTAAGGAAGCGAAAACACAATAGGTACATACATCCAGTTAGGACGTCACCATTGTGTCTACCCAATGCTGCGGGGATATAGCGAAAAACCATAATTTCTCAAGCAGCTAAAACGCATATAGCGGTAACAGTTATTTCTCTGGCCATTCTTTTAGACTCATTGACAATTCATGTACATTTGCCTGGTATTTCTTCGCACTACGCGTTCGAACCTTGTTAAGTGGCATTCATTCTATCATATTGATTCGGGCTTCCAATGCCGAGTTGGAGGCGCATTCATCATCATGATGTAAAGCTATCATTTGTCTTGCTAATTGAATAACTGAAATACGGTCTCGAGTTCTAAAAAAATGCAGCACGTACTCTGTATTACAGTGCTATTCGTATCAAAATATTCCATCTGGTCGGAAACAGTTGTACACAATTTACTGAACATTCCTGTATTGATGTTCGTAAAACATTTAGGAAATTAATTTCTATCTTTTTTGATTGTACTTTTTAAAGTTTAACGTTGAGAGTATAATGTATGAGTTGGTGTTTTAGACTTTTTACCCCTTATGCACCAATTGTTTCCCACCAGAGAGAATATTCGTAAAGTACCGAGTTTTGTGAGGCTTGTGGTGATGAACCTAAATCCAATATGCCTGAGGGTAAAATGTAATGTCCTCATTACTGTTTTATTAAAAACCTGTAACTAGCTTTATCATTGCTGGCGAACGTATTTCTAGTCCAGTTGCATATTATGTACACGATCATGGCTCATTTACTGTAGCACTGAGTGCTGGAAATTAGAAGGGCCGTGACACCGAGATCGGGCAGCAGAATGGGGCCTATAGTCAGCTGATTTCAACAGATGTTAGCTCCCTCACGTCAGAGAATCATGGCTAAAATTTCTTGAGGTGATTTATTTCTCGGTATCCAGTCTTTGCAATGTGTAAATTGGTCTAGTAGTATGACTACTAGTTTCAGTGCTGAAGTTCGGTAAAATGACTACGAATTTCAGTCCTGAAGTCCGGTAGAATGAGTACCAGTTTCAGTGCTGAAGTCCGGTAGAATGAATACGAGTTTGTGCTGAAGTCCAGTAGAATGACTAAGAGTTTCAGTGCTTAAGTTTGTTTTGGTGCAATGGCTCAGTAACTACGAGTCATGGCACAGTGGTTCGGTAACTACGAGTCTTGGCACAGTGGTTCAGTAACGTAACTACGAGTCTTGGCACAGTGGTTCAGTAACGTAACTACGAGTCTTGGCACAGTGGTTCAGTAACGTAACTACGAGTCTTGGCACAGTGGTTCAGTAACGTAACTACGCGTCTTGGCACAGTGGTTCAGTAACGTAACCACGAGTCTTGGCACAGTGGTTTAGTAACTACGAGTCCTGGCACAGTGGTTCAGTAACTACGAGTCTTGGCACAGTGATTCAGTAACTACGAGTCTTGCATAGTGGTGTGGTAAGTAATAGTTTGGGTACAGCGGTGCTGTAGAAAAAATTCAGATTTTCTATAGAGGAACCAGCGTGATGGATGGCATTAGAACGATCGATGAAGAGGGACTTCATCACTGAAATAATTTCTGAGTCGTAACTCACAGGTAACTGAAGGCTGCATTTGTTTCGTCCATCCTTCCAATTCCTAGATTTCTCTGCCTTGTCGAGAAACTACGGAATTTCTATCTATGATTAATAATCTTTGTAGATATTATAAGTATACAGACCCGTCGAGCCGTTTTTTTAGTAACACGAGTAATTAGCGGTGTTTTTATATAGAATATCAGGTATGATATACCTGATTAATTACCATACTCTATAATTTTTAAATATATTGTAAGCTACCACATCATTTTTAGAATTTTTCAGGAGTGTCACAAAGGGATGCACACTTGTTTAGGATATTATAACTTCATCCCATACCCTAAATCTTTTACTCTACCTAAACATGAGTTATAATTGATTTTCTTAGGCAAATGATCTTATAGTTCGCGTTCAGAGTGATGAGTTGAAACTGTTCTATAATATTGTGCATAACACTAACAGTTCTTTCCTTGCAATCAAAATCCCAGCTTTTCACTGTCAACTTGCACATAACAGAGCCCTTTTTTAAGGCTCAGTATGCGTGCTCATCACAATTCCATATTATCTTAGAAGCTCTTAGGTGTTCTGGAGTCAGAAAATGAAGAGACCTCTTCAATTATTCTTCAAGAATGCTTTTCATTAGATAAAGCATGAAGTGTCGTCACCGACGCTCATTAACGTCAACATGGAAGGCAAAACATTATGGCCCATGACTCCTGTGCTTTGAAGCAACTACTGACCTTGCGCGACCTCCTCGGTCGCTCCGCAATGTTATTCTTACGGAGAAAGTTGCCGAGTGTCCAGCCGCAAACTCTGGCCGTGTGCGACCGTCTGCAGTCGTCATAATGAAGCTGCTAATGACTTAAAAAAGCACAATGACTAGCCGGCCTCGGCGCTGTGTGTGCCATGACTTCTGCCCGTGGATGCCCTCTAAATAAACGACGCGTTGTCGTGTGTTGACTGCGTCTGCCAAATAACTTTACTAGGCGAGCACCGAGAAGCGTGCTGATGTTCATTATTCTTCTGCTGTGATGCAAAATTAGACATAAAGTTCAAAATTAGGCTTTCAATTCGAAAAAAAGTTTATAACCTCTGGTTTTCACTTCACTTAATAATAAATAGTGGTTTGTTGTGTGTGGAGTTACCTCCTTGCTCACACTGTTATTTTGAAGCCTATACAGTATAGACCACTAAAAAGTAAACCCAACTTTAAATGTTAATTACTTCACAGTGAATTAAGATATTTTAGGTCTGTTATTTGCATTAAGTACATAGAAATTTTCTCCATTAAAATGTCAAGTCACATCAAACTGGTTCCACTTCTATCTCTCACCAATGATATAAATAATAGTTGTAAGAACGTGAGTTGCACATGAAGTATATTAAGATTAGGATTGATAGCCAACTTTTAAACATTAGTAACTTTCGATAAAAATACTCAAGTTTCATTTGCACAGAAGAAATGGCACAGAATTGTTATCATCCTCCTTCCAAAGAATTGTTCGTAATGATTTGCAATATTATCCTTACAAAGCTAAAGTTAAGCAACAACTTCTCGAAGGAGATTATCCTCGTCGCTTAAGATTTGCTTACTGGTTCGCAGAACATCCAGAAATTTTTACTAAATGGTTGCTGATTTGATAAGTATTTTCTTCAGGAGGATGGTTTTTTCGGGCATAATGCCTACAGATCTGCTTATTTACTCCTTCATTCATATGAAATGCGCATTCATCTCCCATCACTAACCATTTAGTAAAATTTCTGGACGTTCAGCGAACCAGTGAGCAAATCTTAAGCGACGAGGATAATCCCCTTCGAGAAGTTGTTGCTTAACTTTAGCTCTGTAAGGACAATATTGCAAATCATTACGAACAATTCTTTGGAAGGAGGATGAGGACAATTCTGTGCCATTTCTTCCGTGCAAATGAAATAAGTATTTTTATCGAGAGTTACTAATGTTTAAAGTTGGCTATCAATCATAATCCTGATATGCTTCACGGGCAACTCACATTTTTACAGCTATTATTTATCTGATTGGTGAGAGATAAAAGAGGAACCAATTTGATGTGACTTGACATTTTTATGGAGACCATTTCTCTGCACTTAATGCAAATAACAGACCTAAAATATCTGCATTCACTGTGAAGTAATTAACATTTAAAGTTGGGTTTACTTTTTTGTGGTCCATACTGTATTTAAACGGAGTAAGTTTTGTGAGCAGAAAGTGATAATTATCTGGTTAATAAGTTGCTTGCATTGAAATGTTGTCTTCCCTCTTGTTATTTTGTTTTGTTTGTTCATACATTTCTTCATTCATCAGTGTACCTATTAAATAATTGTTCATTTCGTCATGTTGGCACTTAACTATATATTCATTCATATTTTACTCATTGAAATACGTACATATATGTAATTTGTTTAGTTATTTGTTAATTCCAATAATATACTTTACTATATAACTGCACTTCTGGACAACCAGCTAATGAAATGATTCGCTTAACACGTTAAGTGCGGCTGCCTAGCCGGGGCAAATCTTTACTTTGTATGTACAGTCACTATACAGCTTTGAAAAAATTACAGAACCTAACCTGAGTGACCCACTGGTGGGTCATACCTCATACCGCAATGAATGTGTTAACCCTTTGCCTCCTGACCCCTGCCTTAACCCTTTGCCTCCTGATGAATCCTGAATTAATCAACTTTTTTTAATATAATGATTCGTTCGACTTGGTGCTCTTTTCCAATAACTTTTAATGGTGCACTCTATGTTCCAACTCTATGCTTCAAGGAATATTTTGTGTTGATTGAATGCAATTCGCTGTTATCCGCTTTATGAATAGTTGCACATTTCTACTCACTATGGAAATTCTCCTGATGAGTAGTACTACTCTTGGTATCATTAATGCTAAATTATACTGTTGTGGTTGCATATTTTGCATCCCGAGATCACAAATGACATCATTATCACAAATGAAGCTCCTTTCAACGCACGTATTTTTTACAGAAGTCATGCAAATTTACAATTAGAGCATTTCCAATAAAATTCATTTCTGCATTCCATTTCTGCATTCCATTTCTGCATTCCATTTCTGAAATCCGATTCTCAATTTCTTTATTTTTTCTGGATCGAACTGACCGGCGTGGTCAAGACTCAGCACTGTTACCGCTCTTTTTCTACTGCGTCCACCACTCGGCTTGCACTCCATCTATTCAACGTTCGCTGCAGTGAGCGACTACGGGGCTTTGGTGGACCGTTGTTGTGGTCTCCGGTTTATGGAAAGTACCATCCAGGTGTTGTGCCGGAGCTCCCAGATGGTTCCTGTAGAGCCAGCTGGCAGACTTGGACTTAGGATGCAAGGCTGGCAAAATTGGGCTTTACTTACAGCTGGCAGACTTTGGTTCAATGTTGCTGGCTTTTACACTTCGACCGTACGTGGACAGCTGACTAACTAGGACCGTTTATGAACAGCTGACAGACTAGAACTGTTTGTGGACAGCTGACAGACTAGAACCGTTTGTGGACAGCTGACAGACTATAACCGTTTGTGGACAGCTGACAGACTAGAACCGTTTATGAACAGCTGACAGACTAGAACCGTTTGTGGACAGCTGACAGACTATAACCGTTTGTGGACAGCTGACAGACTAGAA
Source organism: Trinorchestia longiramus (assembly GCA_006783055.1). NCBI lineage: Eukaryota > Metazoa > Arthropoda > Malacostraca > Amphipoda > Talitridae > Trinorchestia > Trinorchestia longiramus. Next base: position 9,505 of record VCRD01003831.1, read on the forward strand.
CCGTATGTGGACAGCTGGCAGACTAGGACCGTTTGTGGACAGCTGGCCGACTAGGACCGTATGTGGACAGCTGGCAGACTAAGACCGTATGTGAACAGCTGGCAGACCAACACCGTATGGGAACAGCTGGCAGACTAAGACCGTATGTGAACAGCTGACAGACTAAGACCGTATGTGGACAGCTGGTACACTCCGAGCAGTCTCACAAGCACAGCTTTAGTCTGCCCATGCGCTGGCTAGGCTTGGAATAGTTTCTTGCCAGTTTTAGGGTCCATAACTCTGATGCAAGCCCCAGTTCAATACTTCATGAAATGTGCATCGCCGTTCCTTGCTTGCGTGATTGAAATAAACCACAAGTTCTGAAGACTGCCGTGGCATTGTGTATGCAGGGGACATGACTGAGGATGTTTGATGTCTCCTAGACGAGGTTCTCAGTGTATTGAGACGAGGTTCTCAGTGTATTGAGACGAGGTTCTCAGTGTATTGAGACGAGGTTCTCAGTGTATTGAGACGAGGTTCTCAGTGTATTGAGACGAGGTTCTCAGTGTATGGAGACGAGGTTCTCAGTGTATGGAGACGAGGTTCTCAGTGTATTGAGATGAGGTTCTCAGTGTATTGAGATGAGGTTTTCAGTGTATTGAGATGAGGTTCTCAGTGTATGGAGACGAGGTTCTCAGTGTATGGAGACGAGGTTCTCAGTGTATGGAGACGAGGTTCTCAGTTTATGGAGACGAGGTTCTCAGTGTATTTAGACATTTTTCGTGTATTGAACCCTAACCTTTGTTCTAAGCTTATTTGTTATTGAAAATACGGTTTGTATTGATACCTGTAGCGAGTTTGACTTCAGTCGTAATTTGTAAGAATACTTGGTGTGTCCGTTGCGTGTTTCCCTCTCTGACAGTATTGACTAAAACCATCAGATGCACGTGTGTGAATACGGCGCTCTCTTACCCTCATAACTTAGTCACAAACTGAATTATTCCCTGTTAAAAATGGGAAAAATAGGGTTAATTTTGATATCGCTCGAAAGAAAACATTTTTGTTTACATGGTCAGAGAATTTTTCAGTTGTGCCGTAGAATATTTTTCACGTTTTGAGCATGAATCGACACACGAGTGCGGGGCTCGCTTCAGAAAATCTTCAAGCACTCGGAGTTTGAGTCAGAAAGTGGAATTTGTTAAAATTCTTGATTTGACTGAAGACATTTTCTATTGAATTTATTTTCGAGAGCTCTTTGGCTGGCCTTCTGGAGAGCTTCATTTTACTTGGAGGAGATGGAAGTGACGCCGACAGCTTGTGCATTTGTCCTTTAAACTGAGGTGACTGCACGCCAATCGCTTCCAGAGATGCCGCTACGAAAACTCCTTCTCTGAGATCTCCGCCGTGTTGCTCGTGACAGTTATTTTAACTTTGTAAAAACTTTTCCAAAAGCTTAGATGGCTGGCAATGAAAGTTTGTGGCTCACTGCATTAGGGACAAGTCTCGCTTCAAAAAGAATAGAAGTATCTTCAAAAACTACTGAGCCTTGCCCAGCAACACTTGATTACATCTCTCCTAGAGGCCACCTCATTCATGCTAGAAGAGTTGACTAATTGCCAATCACGTTTCAGGTGGGAAAATTTTATGCAATACATTATTACATTAAATATTTTTCATGACAAATTAAGACTCAACATTATTGCATGTTGGGAAAATGTCTAGTTCTGTTTGTATAAACCAAGGAAACTCATTACGTGACTGAGGATTTTTATGAAGTGCAATTAAACAAGATATATGAAAGCTAATTAAAAATTAGTCTGGAATTGTTTTACAAAAAACGTAAAATTTATTTTCATGTTAACGAGCTTAGTCTAATTGTAATACTCCTAAGCAAATATGTGACATTAAACTTAATTTCTCATTTACTTTTTGATTCGTTAAATCCACATGGAATGTCAATTCCTAGTTCACAATATTGGTGCGTTGTGTGCTCGTAGACCTCCAAGCTTTAGACTTTAAACTGTTAAGTATTTAGTGTCTATAGTGTGTATTTCGTACTGAGTTCTTGTAATGTATATAGTGCCTGTAGTGTGTTCGGTGCCTGTAGTGTGTTCGGTGCCTGTAGTGTGTTCGGTGCCTGTAGTGTGTTCGGTGCCTGTAGTGTGTTCGGTGCCTGTCGAGTGTTCGGTGCCTGTAGTGTTGTATGGCGCCAGTAGTGTGTAGGTTGCCTGTAGTGTGTACAGTATATTGTTTATAATGCGTACATTGCTTGTATGTGTACATTGCTAATGGTTTGTATATTACTTGTAGTGTGTATGGTTCCTGCAGTGTATTTAATGCCTATGGTATTAATTTCTGACAACGATTTCGGAAAGATTTACACAAAATTATTCATTCTTTTCTTTTTCACTTGCAGACTTAGTTTCAGAACTACGGAGCGTCACGCCTTGCTTTATTTTTCTTACTCGTGCTCCACTTACTAAATTATTCTCCACTCTTCGTTGCATCGCATGTTCGCCAGCTTCGCAAGTCCTGGCCCGACTTCGAATTATTCCCTTGGACTAGAACCTGAGCGAATTGACAAGAGGAATATAAACAAGATATGCAAACTCGACGGAATTTTCATGCCTATCTCAAACTCAGTCAAAATTTTCAGCGCCATGTGTGTGGTTGTGTACGTAGACAGGTCTGCTAGATTCACTGTCCTGTACATCAGAGGATACGGGAGTGAGAGGACCGAGAAACATCTCCTATTTTATGAGCTTGTGTTCATGCTAATATTCTGGGTACACTTCCGAAGTGGCGTTAAATAGCATAGTGCATTATTAATTTGTTCCATTATATAGTGTTATTAATGTAATCGGCAGTGTTTCTCAATGGAGGTATCAACCAAACGCTCCAGCAAACGTCTGTGCAGAAAATTGGATAGATGACTGCAGTCATTGGCTCAAATTTTTTTGAAACAATGGGGATTTACAGTATTATTAACCGCCAAATACCCTTTTCTGCTTCCATATTAGCGAAACGACGTTCTATAGTTTTGCTTAATATTTTTTTTAACGGATTACTCGTTTTCAACATTCCACATCCAAATTACACCAGTGTATTACACACCTGCCCCATGTTACACGCCTGCCCCATGTTACACGCCTGCCCCATGTTACACGCCTGCCCCATGTTACACGCCTGCCCCATGTTACACGCCTGCCCCATGTTACACACCTGATCCATGTTACACACCTGCTCACTATTCAGAAAATTTGACCACATTTTATTTCAATTCGACCTCAGACACAGGCGCAGGGTTTGACCAATCCATTTAATTCTTCTCTAAATTTAATTCGTGCGCTACAGAGGCTCGGACGCTCATTAAGGAGCAAGCACATTATGGGCCGAGGATCTCTGGGACCTTCAGGATCTCTGCCTCACCTACAGCGATCCTGCTGAGAATGTTTGGCTGCCTGGGCTGAATGTTTGGCAGTCTGCGCTGAATGTTTGGCAGTCTGCGCTGAATGTTTGGCAGTCTGCGCTGAATGTTTGGCAGTCTGCTGAGAATGTTTGGCAGTCTGCTGAGAATGTTTGGCAGTCTACCCTGAATATTTGGCAGCTTGTGCTGAATATTTGGCGGCTTGTGATGAATATTTAACAGCTTACGTATGTTTGACGACCTGCGCCACATGTTTGGCAGCCTGCAGGATGTATAGCAGCCTGTGTTTAATGTTTTGTGTGGAGGCCACACGTGCTTGTGAGGGACACACGTGCTTGTGAGGGACACACGTGCTTGTGAGGGACACACGTGCTTGTGAGCGACACACGTGCTTGTGAGCGACACACGTGCTCGTGAGCGACACACGTGCTCGTGGGGAAAATTATTTTATTTTACAAGTTTGTTGATATCATAAAATGGTAATAAAGATTTTCTTGTACACATGCTTGTGTACACATCATCCACCTTGTGTGCACATCGTTGACCTTGTATACACATCATCCACCTTGTACACACATCATCCACCTTGTGTGCACATCGTTCACCTTGTGTGCACATCGTTCACCTTGTGTGCACATCGTTCACCTTGTGTGCACATCGTTCACCTTGTGTGCACATCGTTCACCTTGTGTGCACATCGTTCACCTTGTGTGCACATCGTTCACCTTGTATGCACATCATTCACAAGCAGAAAACTAGTAGTTGTTCTTAGTTTTCTGCTTCCCTGCTTCGTTTTGTTCATAGAATGTTTCCACAACATGTGGTGCGTATTATTTAGATTGTGTGTCTGATCGATTTTCTTTTCAAGGTTTTTCGTGGTAAAAGACATATCCGTAAACTGTATAGTTTAAAAAACATATAACAAGCGGCCTAAGTTTAAAGAAAAGATTTTAAAAATTCTTTAGAAACAATCCATTTCAAAGAATTCTGTGATACAGTTATAGTTAATAAAACAAGAAACGCTTTTTTTTAGTTTCAACAGATCGATCATTTGAAACTCCTCAGAAGCGACGTTGTATGAAGTTTAGGTGTTTGTCAGCTCAAAACTATCCCCAGAATTAAGAAGAAACGTTGTCGTAAAGATGAGCTTAAAGATTTATTGTTAACAAATTGCATTAATTCCCGTGCATGAAGATGCAATTTAAAACGTTTTACTCTGTATTTATATTATTTCTACCTTTCAGCCCATAAATTGAAAATTCTTTGTGTCAATTTTTCAATTAAATCTTTAAAATAGAAACCACAGCCAAGGTAAGACTGTTATGGATGGGATGTGCATACTGGGCAGGTCCCTGTACATTCAGTGACACCAGTAATGGCGTTGGCTCACAATATTAGGGCCTTGTAATGACTAATTTTGTCCCAGCCATATTAGGACCCCGTAATGGTCTATTGGGTCTCTATGTTAGGGCCTCGTAATGGTCTATTGGGTCACTACATGTATATTAGGGCCCCGTAATGGCCTGGTTGAGCTCTATATTAGGGCCCCATAATGGCCTATTGGCTACCTACATTAGGCGTAATATGTTACTATGGTCCTGTCTCATACATTGACAATAGAGCCCCGTAAAGGGTTGGTGCGACTCTGTCACATACAAAGACATTAGGGCCCCGTAATAGGGCCCTGTTCTATACGATAATGAGCCCCGTAATGGGTTGGTAGGCCCTGTCCCATACAATGACAATAAGCCCAGTGACATACAAGAATGCTGCTCAAATATGAACAAGAAATGAGTGTGACTGCAGCAACACAGGTTCCATAATTCTTTGCTTTCAGGATTGCGTTATTGTTTCCATGGTAACTGCAATTGAAGTTATTCTGGGATTGCCAGTACGCTCCATGGAGCTTAGCTCTTTTCATTACTATTCTTTTGAGTCTAAGTAGTTTTGTCTTCGGTCTTTTAAATCTTTTATGAACCTAACAAAAATATTTTATATCAACTATTTTATGTAGAGTTTTTTCTGCAAAACTGTTTAGAGCAAACCTGTTTTGTACTGAACTGTTTTGTGCTGAGCTGTTTGGAGCAGGAGCTGTTTGGAGCAGGAGCTGTTTGGAGCAGGAGCTGTTTGGAGCAGGAGCTGTTTGGAGCAAGAGCTGTTTGGAGCAAGAGCTGTTTGGAGCAAGAGCTGTTTGGAGCAAGAGCTGTTTGAAGCAAGAGCTGTTTGAAGCAAGAGCTGTTTGGAGCAAGAGCTGTTTGGAGCAAGAGCTGTTTGGAGCAAGTGCTGCTTTGAATCCAGCCATATTGAATTTAGCAGTTGGAAATCGAGCTTTTTGAAACCTGGCTTTCAATTTTCGCACGTGAGTTCAAGTGGAAAAGTTTAAGCTGCAGAATAACGGGGTTGTACTCGACGCTGTAGCTGTGTAGCTTCTGTGGGTAATTGGCATAAGTGAGGGCGAAATAGTGTTTTTTAGTATATTTTATTCAATTTGCTATTCTACTCAAAGTTATAGTCTGGCAAACGAGTGTATCTATGAAGGTCGATTTTAGTTCATTGTGCCCTCTAGAATTAAATTGTTTTCAGTAATATCGCTGCATAATAAGTTCTTATCCTTCTGCGTCGAAGAGAAAATTGAATTCCCTGTTCAGCAAATTGGATTCCCAGTTCATCGAATTGGATTCCCAGTTCATCGAATTGGATTCCCACTTCATCGAATTGGATTCCCAGTTCATCGAATTGGATTCCCAGTTCATCGAATTGGATTCCCAGTTCAGCAAATTGGATTCCCAGTTCAGCAAATTGGATTTTCAGTTCAGCAAATTGGATTCCCTGTTCAGTAAATGAGATTCCCAGTTCAGCAAATGGGATTTCCAGTTCAGCAAATTGGATTTCCAGTTCAGCAAATTGGATTCCCTGATCAGCAAATTGGATTTTCAGTTCAGCAAATTGGATTTTCAGTTAAGTAAATTGGATTTTCAGTTCAGCAAATTGCATTTTCAGTTGAACATATAGCATTACCAGGTGAGTGCATCGTATCCAACATGTCATATTATATTCCCAGTAAAACTTGATAAATTCTCAGTTGATCCTATCACATTCCCAGCTGAATCACAGCTACCAACCATCACCCCATGCAGCGCTGGAAGGGACTAGGAGATCCAGCTGGGAGAGACAAACTTGTCTGCGATGGATTTTCTTCCCAGCAACGAAGTCTGTTTTTGTTGTCGACGCTGCCGATCAAAACAGGAATCTCTTCTCAGGTCCGGAGTGTCTGTCACAAGATCAGCTTCTCGACCGGCTGATGCACGTCCCCAGTCGAGGCTCCAGGCAGATTTTCTTCAAAAATCGAAATGAATTAAAAACTAGTGCGTGAATGGAAAGTCCGATGTATGAACAGATTTTTATGTTTCATTTCTGTATTTGTAGATATGTTTAATTTCCGTAATGAGTTTTTTGCCTATTTTCTGCACTTGTTTTTGTGTTTAATTTGTGAACCGGTTTCTGAGTTTAATTTTTGGACCAGTTTCTGTATTCAATATCCGAACCGGTTTCTGTGTTCAATTTCTGGACCAGCTTCAGTGCTTAATTTTAGAACCAAATTGTGTGTCCAATCTTCGGACCGATTTCGAAGCGAGGTTTCCGGACCTGTGTTTTCTAATAACTTTTTGAAGAAGTGCAGAATTTACGCACTGTGGAATACAGAACTTCTGCCGCACGAACACAAGAAGCGTGCGAAGGGAAAATTTTCATTTAAGGGAAATGGTGACATTCCTGATTGTAGCATTCCTGCTCGTCGCATTCCTGGTCGTGGCATTCCCGTCGCTCATAAAGCGATTTTTATTGGGGTAAATCCATGAAGCAATTGTGAGAATCTTCAATTTCATGACGCGACCCATCGTAATAGAGATTGAGGGTTCTAATTCCTTGACAGCACCCATCATAATAGAGATTGACGGTTCTAATTTCTTGACGTAACCCATCAAAATGAAGATCGGCAGTTCCAATTTCTTGACGAAACCCATCAAAATGAAGATCGGCAGTTCCAATTTCTTGACGTGACCCATCATAATGGAGATTGACGGTTCCAATTTCTTGACGTAACCAATCATAAAGGAGATTGACGGTTCCAATTTCTTGACGTAACCAATCATAAAGGAGATTGACGGTTCCAATTTCTTGACGTAACCAATCATAATGGAGATTGATGGTTCCAATTTCTTGACGTGACCCATCATAATGGAAATTGACGGTTCTTTTTTTCTGTCACGTGTGAATGATTTGACGCCTCTCGCTATTCGCATCAAGCAAACATGCAGACTCGTGTTGGTGTTGATGACTGTCTTCTGTGATACTCGTGTTGATATTGATGACTGTCTTCTGTGAGACTCGTGTTGGTCCAAATGGAACAAATGCATCCTGTGAAATATTCTCTCTAAAATCACAGGCGCGTTTAGGTCTATCACTTTATAATACTTAACAGCTAAAACTCAAGGGCAAAAGAATTGAGAAGCGTTTCCTCCTCCTAGTGCTATACGCTTCTCATCTGACGGTCATCTTAATAATATGCCAGGTTATAATATTTAAAGCCTACATTTCACCTAAAATATTATTTTCTTTATATAAGACTATTATTGGTGATAATAATATTAAAAGTATGCCTAAATTATCTTTCAATCCTCGTTCTTGTCTCCACAGCACTGCCATTCAACTTTCTTATTTTATTGTTTGCCTCAACAAAGCTCATCTTTTACAAATATTTTTTACGTCGGGCTGAAAATTCGCGCGGATTTGAAGCACGTATCCAGCGGCGCACGGCGGAATAACAAGCAGGTTTCTCGCCAAAAATTAACTTGTTTTTCACTACTGATAAATTTTGCCTAGAATGAACATCTCGATTCAGAGGCAGTACTTGCCACCCGCGATTGTTCAGCTCATCGACACTAGCTGCTGGGAGTCTGCTTTAAGATTGCTTCCGTAGTAAAGTACTTTCATTTTCTCCAATATCTTCCTTTAAACCTTGAAGTTCCAGAATTCATAACCTATTCTCCCTCACAGTATAAGAACAAGTGTTTAGGTGTAATTACTCCTGAAGAATGAAACCTTTTCTCAGAACCAACTGTGTATTGTACATGAAATAACAAACTCCAGATCCAGTGACCGAAGTTGTACTTGTGCGCTAAAGACTGGAGCACTGCCTCTGGTCGAGCAAATATTCCGCGTTTCCAGAGCAAGGACGGCGTGTTTTGTTTGCTGTCTTGTTAGAAGGCCCGAAGGCTCGTACCTCACAGCAAAAAGACCTTCGAATGAAAAATCTTGGGTTTAGAGATTCTTGTCGGGTGTGTAAGATTTTTGAATGAAAAATTTTTCCTTATGAACTTTTTTTAAAGTTACCCTCATTAGCTTTTGTGCAGTTTATTCTGGATAAAGGTAACTTGAAGGAGTTTAGTTTTTTCTCTTAATGAGATTAATAAATGTATTTCACACCTGTGTTAGTATCTTTAAACCTAAGACCACTTCTTGAAAATTCTTAAACTTTTTTAATCCAAGTTAAAGTCTTGAATTTCTTGAAAATAATTTTTTTACCCATTTTAAAGTTGGATGCATGTTTTAATAGAATTTTAGTTCGTGCTGAAGCTTTTTATTTTTCTCAAAAGTTACTCGAATTGTTGAATGTATCTCCTTTCATGGTTTAAGTCTAATTCATTAGACTTGGGTCACTTTTATCGAACTTCTGTAAGTGAACAAGTTCAAATATTACTTATTATTACAAATGAACTGTGAATAACGAAAAATTGTTTAAAAAAATGATTGAAAAATATTTATCATGGTTTTAAGCGTTGGAACATCATCGATTCACAATCAATTTATATTTTATGACTCGAAGGTCGTTCTCGTTGTAGATTGAAGATGAGGGGAAACCAGCATGGACTTGTGAGGGTGTGGGGGAGGGTACAAGTGAGGGCATTAATTAAATTATTTTATTATTTGTTATTTTCCAAGATGCTTTTATTTTTTACTCAAATTTAATGTGCTATGTTTATTCTAAAAGCAGATTTTAATTTTAAAATATTGCATGCTGAACCTGTGTTTGGATGTGCTGTGCAGAGTAAGGACATAATGTTTGGCTAGAGATATTTAATAGCAGTCTGACTACTTCCTTTTTAGCTTCGGGTATTTATTGTTTATTTAGTAGAATAGAAGATGCTTTTTTGTAATTGTTGGTACTTCTATATCACTCACATTCATATTTACTTCATCGAAAATGACAGTGAATGGCAATGCAGAAAGAACGAAAGAAAATTATTTGTATAAAAATATCTCGCTGTTATTGGAATGAAACACATAACATGGTCTTTGGTTTTGCTAGAACAAATCTATCGCAGTCATTCACGCAGGAAGTTCGTTGAAGGAAAATCTCAATTTTTAGTTTCGGCAACATTTCCCTATTTACTCTGAACGAAGGCAAGATGAGAGCCCGGAGAATCGTGGCAGTTTAGCCAATACTGATGCCTCGTCTCATCTAACATTCTATTTCTTTTTCCGGAGCCAAGCTTCTCTCTGGCAAACTTGGGCACGACAGCAAGTCGATGTCTAAGTTCCGAGATGAGTTTCGAAGAACCAACTGAAATTCTGCTGAATAGCTTCTTCGGGGCCGAGTTTCTGAAGACGTATACAATGAATACACAGATGATGATGTATATTCTATGAACGTGCGTTCCTGTATTCAGATGCTTGAATAGCTTATATAACGCTGGATTTAGCGAAAAAGTCCTGAATGAACATAGATGATTATGTATAAAATATTCTTTTAATATTGTTTGCCTGATTCAAGTTGTTGAATCTTCCGTATCACGGAGAGAATGAAAGAGTGAACCCTCATCACCGAGAAGATTCAGACTCAAATTCAAAGTGAATTAATTGTCAGTATTCAGAAAATTCGATTAAAACACTATTTTTTCCAACCTCGTCACTTAGAACATTTCAAATATTGTGCAACGGATTTACTTCTCTTGGCCTGGGGAAAACAATCAGCGGATGCAAGTGTTCTCGTTTCCTTTCAGTGAAATCAAGCGCTGATTTCTCGCATGGTTTTGCAGCTCGTGTTTCGTTGACTCAACGTTCAAAAATAGACTCAATTGGACGCGGGCAAATAGGCTTGCTGTCTTGATTTACGCCATTGCATTGCAAGGTCAACGAGTTAATTACATATGTTTGTTTATGATTATCATTAATGAATGGGGCTTAGCCAAATGTTTTAATGTTATTTTTCGAGCCTCGTAAATTATAGTTTACAGTAGGAGAGCAGAGCACGATTGGTGCTTGTAAACAGACTACGCAAAGCGTATTTCAGGAACTCTATGTTTTTAATGAAGCACAAGTTTAATTTTTAATGAAATAGATTATTTATGCTTCTATACTGTCATGTGGTGAAGACTGTATTTCAAAATTATTACATAAAATGAATAGTCAGGTTCGCTTGGGTAATTATTGCTACATGGAAGTCGTTGAAAAAAGTCATTAAAGAAGTCATTCTCTATGTTCATTTACGTTTACTTTACACTTTTTCCTCGTAGCTTGAAACTGTAATACAAGTTATGTGATTTGTTCAAGCTTTACACTATGACCAAACAATCCACCAACAAACATCAAATGTGTTATTGTGCAGGAATTTCAAATCTTTTCATTTCTCTCGAGATATTTTATTGCTCTGTTTTTTGTCTGGTCGAGCTGACGACCGCCGTAGCGAGGGCAGATGGAGGTTTCCCCTGAGTTAATTTCTGAGTTCAATTATCTTCTGAATGGAAACGTAATTTCATTTCATGATGCGTCATGCGTTCAATTTCGTGGTTAGTGCAAACCAGGCTAACAATGGGAAGTCATACTCGTCACAATATCCTGGCATCAACTTTTCATACGATGACGTCTGGCCAACTTTAGATGTCATACTAATTAGTATCATTGTTTGGTTCTTACAAAAGAGATAATTTTCTATTAGTGCACCAATAATATTAAAGAGATAGTCTTCGTGGCGCACCAATAATTTTACTGTGATCGAGTCTTGGTGACTCATCAATAATTGTGTACTATTCCCCTTGATTTTTGTCAGAAAATTAACTACCTCTGTGGTCTTCAGCTTTTTCATCAAACCTATGCTGATATAGAAAACGCAAGGTATCAAACCGTAGCCAAGTTTAAACATTGCTCCCAAAGTATTTTCCCTTCATAAAATATTTCGATGCCTCTGGAGATATCGTATGGAGTACATTATAATAGAGCAGTCAAACAATTTTAACTCGTTATACTAGCCGAATAAAAACACAATAAGTTATAGCGATCATCACTGATATAACAGGCCAAACATCTGAAGCAAAAGTGCGAGAGTTGAGTGTAAAGACCCCTGCAGTTCTGAAGCCTTTTAATTCTGGCCCCACATAAAGGCAACAAACAACGACCGTCACCTGCTGGATGCCATTGCATGCTGGTGTGAAAGAATCCTATTGAATGACGAACGTATTTCATAATAGACGACGGAAATTGATTTTGTGCCGTCAAGATTCTCTTCAGTGTCATTATTTCGTGCATATTTGTTATCAAGATCAGCTTGACTGCCATTATTTCTTGCATGTTTGTTATCAAGATCAGCTTGACTGCCATTATTTCTTGCATGTTTGTTATCAAGATCAGCTTGACTGTCATTATTTTTTGCATGTTTATTATCAAGATCAGCTTGACTGCCATTATTTCTTGTATGTTTGTCATCAAAATCAGCTTGCCTGCCATTATTTCTTGCATGTTTGTTATCAAGATCAGCTTGACTGCCATTATTTCTTGCATGTTTGTGAGAAACGAGCTTGATTATAGCGTTTTTAAAGGAACTTGAATTCAGGTCCAAAACATACTTTATTTTTTACTTCAGCAGATTGCATCTGCTTCTTCAAGCAAAATCTTCGCGAGAACTGAGCATATTTTCTCGAAAGATTTCGGGATTTTATTCAGTGATGATTTTTTTCGCAAAAATCGGATGCGTCAAGATAGAAAATTGGTTAACAAGCCTAGTGTACTCTGTTTATACACGTATGAACACGCGCATATTCGTGGAACTTTCTTAACAAACGCTGGCGACAACTTTAAATTGGCCTAAGTCTAAGTCTTGAGCTCAGTTCAACAAGAAAAGAAAAAAGCTTTCTGCTCCCTGCTTCTTGTTTGCAAAAGCTGATGATAATTCTACTAATTGGGACGCAAATTGTCTTTACGGATGATGAACTACGGGTCATTTTTTTTCTTGAGGCCAGTGGTAGGAAGCTATGAGGTGCTAGGTAGTCATAGGAATTACGAGGTTTTAGGTAATACTAGATGTTTCATAAGACGGATTTCTAGGAAGTCTAGAAAGTGAAAAGAGATACTTGGGAGTTCTAGGAGGTGTTTGAAATTCATAAAAACTGCGAGGCTTTAAAACTTCTAAAAAGTAAAATCAATATTACTACGAAGTGATAGGAAGAACGGAGACGTGGTTGGAGGTGCTAAAAACTACCAAGAGTTTCTGTAGAGTACTAGGAGATCGACGGACTATGTATTTTGGGAAGTGCTGAATGTACCAGGAGCTTCCAAGAGGTGTTAGAAAGTTTTAGGAGGCCTGCAATCCAATTCTTAAATTACGGAAATGAAACTTCTGTTTGGTCCGAGAAGGTTAAGCTGCCTACGTTTTTTGGTATAATGTATAGTTGCCACCCGCGTGGCTAAAGAGTGTGTACATTACCATCACTTTATAATTTATTTTTGAGTTTTATTTTTAGTAATTTATTGCATAAACTGTGACATCCAGGAATTTTATTTCTCCCAATGCTCGTAAAAACTCCTAACTTTAACCAAAAAAATATGCAAGAAAGAATGAATAGTAGGACATGAACAGCCTATGATTTTTCTGCATAGTAATCCACTGCTTTTCACTTGTAAATTATTGAGCATATCACCGAAAATGTTCAGCAAAATTTATTGCGGAAAATATTGATTTTTTTCAATGCATTGATTTTCGGAAGTCATTAAATGTTTGCTAATTTCCTTGTTATAAAATTTGGTTTTCATGAGGATCCAGTCTCGATGCTGGATCCATTTAAAGCCTATCAACAACGATTGATGTATATTTTCAGGATCATTTCATTGTATGCGAAGCATGGGCATGACGCTTTCTGGCTCACATGAATGACATTTTTATGCAGTTCAAGTTAGTTTTATGTTGTTGGTTTTTGTCTGAATCAGCGAGTTCTGGTGCACTCTCCATTTAAATCTATACTTATTGTCTTGAACTGTGAGATTTCTGACTATTCATTTGCTTTCCTGATTGGTAGGCTTTATTTATTGTTTGGTTACAAACTTCTTGTAATGTTTTTGTATTTGTCGCAGTAGTTATATCTAGTCTCTCATTTAAAATTGTTTCAGTATACGCAAATTTGAATTTGAAGTGAAGTAAGTAATTCCACTTCCTGCTCATTCAAACAATTTGTTTTTTGCGTATTTATCATGAACCTCTACAAGATTTCTGTTTTTCTGTAAAAAAAAGAATTTATTCTCAATTATTTTTCGTGCTGCGACTAATAAAATGTTTAGCACATTACGCCGTCGTATGTAATTATTCAACAACTAATTTTGTCATAAAAATTTCAATTAAAAAAAGCCGATTCATCATATCTCCATTTTAATAATTTCTTTCGCTGCAACTGCTCAAAAAATTTTCTTTACTACAAGCGTTTGTTGTGAGAGACAGCGTCAATATTGGCCTTCGCCATGAGGTCCTTCCCGGTCCATGCATCGTATAAGTTAAATCTGTTTACCAAAGTCCGTAGAGTTTAAGAAGTGTTCAAAATTGAAGCCGTTATTGGAGCAGTAGAATTTAATTGCGATTGAAGGTAGAAATTCTTTTTTTAAATGAAGTACTCTATCCTTTTGGTCATGAAGTGGATTTTCTATTTCATTAGTAATTAATAATTTGGCGCTTGTGTGTTCAGTTTGGTAACGCATCAAAAGCATACTTTATACATCATTACTTTTATGTATCATACATTCATTATTTAGAATGTAAACTTTCATATATTTGTTCCATTGAAAAATGACTACATCTGCGTATGCGTTTTAGTAGAGATGCATCGTATAATTTACATTATATACAATATTATCAAATATTCTCGATATGCATACACATATACTCAAATCAAATTTCTTCATTTGTTTTTATTTTTTCCCCAAATAAGTAATTAAATATATTTCCAGTAACAATGCTTAATTAACTTAAACTGGCTAGATATCTCCTGAATGAAATGTTCATCGATGAAAACAACAACACATCGCTGATGAAAATATCCTATTTTCATAGTTATGGTTGTTTATCTGTTAACTTGGGCGGATGAATACTGAAACTTTCTATTACATTTTTTTATCTGAAATATTCAATTTAAAAAAAAGAGTAAGGAGTTGCTGTGTAATTACAAAGCTCCTAAATAACAGCGAAATATATTACTTCTTAAGAATTATGTGTCGTATTGATAACCATGCGTTTCAAAAATCCTTTTACTTTATTTAGTGACTGAACAATATACGTGTATCCAAAATCTTGTTATTTTCCCGCCAAAAGAATGTTTGACCATTACTTTCTGGTTAATTCCTCACTTGTTATTTATAGATTCTACTCAATAATCCTACATTCCCACAAGCAGTACTTGTTAGCATCGTGTGCAGACTTGTTCAGAAGCCACGCATTTCTTAGTAATAACGCCAAAGTTATTCTATTTTGCATTCCCTCCAATCGAATCGCAAAAGTCTACGCCTACGAGTATATTTGCCTTGTCCCTCAATGGACGCTCTAATCAACAACTTGCATCAGCCTTACAAAATCCTCGCTACTTTTTAATAATAACTCCCATCAGCTTTCCAGTACTCACGTAGCTTCTCAACAATAACTAACATCAACTTCCGGAAACTCATTCAACTTTTCGTCTCTGTTGCAGAGTGTGCTGAGGGCGTTCTCCCAGCAGATGTTTGTGGCTACTAAAGGACGCGCGTCTCTGCGACACGTGACCGTGACCCTACCTCGTAACTGGCGCACTGACTCCCTCACTTGCTCCCTACTGCAGCCCGTCAACACGGCATCACCTGCCGTGCACGCGCACATTTCCATAAGCCAGCCTCATCCTGTCTTTGGAAACAGACCCTGGGCGCAGCAGAGCCAGGGATGTGGAAGACCTGGGGATAAAATTCGTCTCGGAGGAGACAGCCTCCGCGGAGGTTCCAATGAATCCCACTCCCACACAGCGCGCCTCCTGCTTGCAGAGTGGGCCAAGTTCAGGTGGGGGGTATTCGAGGAGAGAGGCATACCTGGGGACCCTCTCTATCCCCCCCAGTACCGGGACCCCAGCACACATCGGTGGGAGAGCACAGTGTGTGCTGACGGGCCCATCCACGCCCCTGGACCGGAGTGTGACCCCTCCAGGGTGGGCTGTCCGGTCTCCCCGGACCACTTCGCCAACACGCATCTTACATCCTCGCTGCTTGCCCTACCTGACCTGCCATCCGTGAGTGTCTATCAAATAATGTTAATTTTGACTGTATTTTCACGTATTTTGGTCTTGTGAGTGCATATGAATGTTAGTACTTTTTAGTGCACCATGTCGTCACTACCTCATAATAACGATACTAAGCGATGGTAAAGCTATTCATGTGCTTATTTTTTGCAGCTATCTTACCGTAATCGCGTGAGAATCCCTGAATCTGAACATCTGTCTTACAATCTAATACAGACTTTAACAAAGATTTCCTTTGTGAAAATATACCATCAGTTTTTCATCGAAAATTTACTCATAGTATCATGGAAAAGTTCACTGGACCATTACCTTCTAGTTAATTCCTCACTCGTTATTTATAAAGGGTGACCCATAAGTAAGGCACCTTTTTAAAACTATTATCTATATATTAATACGCTTACGACTATCGTATCTGTGCGTCACACCCTTCATTGCAGTATCTATAATACGGTTGGGGTCGAGTCACGTTACATTACGTTACTTTGAGTTCGGAATTTTAAGAATGTTTTGGTTCTAGAATTTTTTCCATTTTTCAATTTTTTAAATGGTTGAAATTTTTTATATT
>VCRD01003831.1:35116-54482 GCA_006783055.1 Trinorchestia longiramus
CTCCCCAACTCCTGGGTGTATGTGGAGGCTCCCCAACTCCTGGGTGTATGTGAAGGCTCCCCAACTCCTGGGTGTATGTGAAGGCTCCCCAACTCCTGGGTGTATGTGGAGGCTCCCCAACTCCTGGGTGTATCTGATGGCCTCTGTTTGCAACGGAGCTTGTGTGAAACAGTTGAAATTCGTCCCGTATGGAAGTATGTTTCACTTCTGTTCTGTTATTACTGTACTTTGTTTTAATCATTAAGTGGCAGGCTTTCTTGCGTACAGCTAATTCGTTCAATATTGTTACATTTTCACGAATCTCCTTCTATTTTCGTTTCTTTGTAGGTGCCAAAACGTGCACTATAAAATACTATATAATTTAGAAACCATTCTCACCGGCTAGCTGAACTGCAATAAATGTATAAAATGTGCATGACTGTTAGGCATCTCTTCGAGTTTCCATCATATTCGTATTCATAATTTTGAATTTAGGCAAGTATTGATGGAAATTAAAGGCTTGAATTTTTTTCAATGTTAGTACATTTTAGGGTGTTTACGGTCGATGTCTGAAAACCTTGTGCAACTTGACATCGAACTCAGGCATAATTATGCACAAAAAAATTACTTGACTACTTGAAATTTGACCGGATATTGTACCCACACTTCTTTACAGCTACTGGATAGTTCGTTCCCTTACGAAGTGTTTTGAGTTTTTCGGTCTCAGAATTTCGTGGAACTCCGTGCAAAATTCACGCGATTATATGTAAGAAAATCGTACTCTACTCGTGTAAATGTTATGGGATATTTATTCCGAGACCACAATTTGCATACGTCTAGTATGACCTTAATCTTATGTCTGGTATGATGCAGATTGTTCACCATCGCTGCCATTATACAGCGTGTAGACAACTGCATTTGTTTGCTAGCGTTACTATTTAACAGCGTGTAAAATGCCACACTTGTTCATCGCGCTACTGCCAACTCGAATAGCGTGTCAAGGCTCAATAGATGCACGTTCCAGAGTAAATAACCATCCCCGAGTTCAGTAAAAACGTCGTCTGCATTTCCGAACGTTAACACGCAAAGTCAGTGGCCTACATGCACCGCTTGCCCCTCCTAATTCCACTCCCCATTCCCACAATCCTCATCCCATATCCCCTTCCGGCCCATCACCCCCATTCTCGTCCTCTATTTCCTTTCCTCCATTCTCTTCTCTCGCGCTCCCCTTCCTCTATTCCCTTCTCTTGCATTCGCATCCTCCATTTCCTACCCTATATGCCTTTCCTCTTTTTCTCCTGTACCCTGCATATCTGACAAGCACACTGTTTGTTGTCAGACGCGTTCACACGGTGGCAGTTTCACCGTTTAATAATTTCATTTAACTTCTTATGCAGTGAGCTGATTAAAACATAAAAGTTCCAGCAATTTAGAATTGATGTTTGGAACTGTAAACAGATTTCACAACTCTGTGGGCCTCACACCAATCTTGTTTGTTGGCTTACTTGCACATGTCTGCAGCAACTGAGTTGCGAAATACGTGTGTGCTTGCTGAAGTATGAGTTCATTTTCGTGCCTAAGTTGTACATTTCGCGTGGCAGTTGCTTCATAAAATGTCAAGTGCCGTAAAAATCTCATGCGGTGTTTTGAATGCGCACAATAATTATTGCAAACAGCGTCCCAGGTGTCACAGACGCGTGGCAGTGCTTCATAAAATATTTACGTTTCCTGACAGTGGTGAATGCGTATTACTGGTGACACGACCAGTAAACACGACCTACTTTTACAAAATAAAGTTTATATTCAGTAAACTTAGCTCGGATTTGACTTCAACCAGTAGTGCAAAGTGAAAGACTTGTAAATCTGCTTGCTAGCGATGCGTGCGCAAAACAGTGGTCGAGTTTGTCCAAGTCGCTGCACGCTGCTATCAGAAAATCTAACACTTATCTTGAACCAGAACAAATACATGTTTAAGAAGACTTGTGTACGTATGAATAAAGGTCATTTGAAGTGAAATTGCATAATAATAATGAAATACTACCCTTACCATATTAACCTTAAACTGCGACAACGCTGTCGACTTTTTCATAGAAAAAGAGCTATTTTTCTAAGAAATATCATTTTTGAAGTTGTAACCATGATCCTTGTGGGGTAATGCTTCTCATTTTCGTATTCACGGATGAAAAAAAGATTAACCCAGCTCATCTTTTCAGGAGTCTTGTTCTGGGGAAGTTCAGCTTATTTTAACCCTTGTATAGTGTTTGGGTCTATGGGACCCGTTTAAATTTTTACTGGTAACATATACACCGTTTATACTGCTTTTAATTGAGATAGAGTAAACATCTTTTGTGTATTTTAGCATAAAAGTGTTCGAATGTAAGGCATTAAAAATCACAAAATACAACGGATCCACCAGACTCACAAACACTGACTCAGTAACAACAATATGAAGACCACACGAGGGTTAATATTTTCTTACTCACATTCTTGTTACATTATCTTTTTCATTTTCTCCTTGCCTTAATAATACGAAGCAATTTTAAGCGTTTTGCACAAATGTTCTCCACATTAAATGGTTATATTTCAACTTATAAGGAAGGAAACTTAAAAATGGTCTTGTCTGCTACTGGAACGAAGGTCGAGCAGTTATGATAGTAACCATTACCACGCTATACCAGTCTATGCACAATTCATAATTGATACTTTTCAGTTTTAATAAAACATACAGTAAATTTTGAGCACTTGAAGAATTCACGAATAAATTGAGATGAATCATTCACTTTTTTTATTATATATGTGAAGAAGTATATCTAGAAATTATTGGATCTCCGAATTGCTGAAATATCTGTTAAATATGTAGCAATCATGACTGCCTGATGACCTGCGTCGAGACTATAGGTTTTATTCTCATTGTCGGTTTTTTAAATTACATCACTCGAGTGCTGTTAAAAAATAATGTTTCGAAATGTACACAAAACAATTGTTTTGCAACAATTTTTAATCTCTCTTCAATTGAATAATAAGGTTCGATTACTACGAACCTTTTGTTACGTTTTTCGATGTCAAGAACAAACGTGCTTTTAATCAAAACTGAGACAGCTGTTTTTATATTGCCTGCAAAATTCAAATTAAGAATGTAAGGATCTTTAACTGAATTCTTGCACTTGTATAAAATAGAATAAAGCAATAGAAACGAGTCGTTTAGGCCATTCTTCCGTTGCTACCCAAGTTTCATGCCGTACATGGCATTTCTATGAAAGTCATCATCATGTAACAGACAGAAGAGAAAGGTTCCGTATCTGTTCCGTAATATTTAACGTTGCCATGTGCCTGATGTTCACGTTAGAGGTCCACAACTTTTCCTATTTTCTGTTTTTTCTATCAATCTCACTATGTAACTTGAAAACTTCTCAGGTTTCCATGGTAACCTGGAAACTCACTTTCAAGTCATTGATTTCGCGAAAACTGGCGAGCATTTTTCTTTCGCGTATGTCGAAGATCCTCGGCTCATCAGCCAAGTCTATTTTTATCTGTCGTGTGATCTCTCGTTAATTTTTGTTTATTTTCTTCCGGTGCAGTAATCCTGTGTCGAACGCCACGAGGGGACTCGAGCCTGCGATTAAGTTTGTGAAGGAAGAAGGCCCTCGATATGTCCTGGTTATTGAAGATACGGCCTCCATGAACCTTCAGGTGAGGCCTCTCTTTCCCTATCGGATGTGTATTTTTTCTTGGCTCTTACACTCTAAATCGAAGCTGAAGTTTCATTATAAAAACTGTCTAATACAAGCATGGATTAAAAATTGGTTTGGTATTTAACATCGCTGGAGCAATAAGCGTTTGTTCTTTGTAATTATTTGAAAAATTTTTAATACTTTAGTACCCTATAATCCTGTTCTTCCAAGAATGATACATAAAGTATGAAGAAACGAATGAATCAACTCCAAGTAATTTAGAGTTTAATATACTTCCAATAAATCAAAAAAAAGTTGGTATTCATGTAATAATTGTAAATAGATGCGTAATGATGATACATGCATAAAAAACTGAAGAAAGTTTCAATATAAACGACTGAAATTATATTTTCAGTCATTTATAAAGTATTACTGCAAAAAATAGAATATGATAATGATTTACCACTTCTTAGCATAACTATTATTCACTTCAGCAGCAACCAATCTCTTCTTGTTACATTTTATTTCATTCATCGCATATGTTCTAGGATCCCGTATGTCTGTTACAGCTCGTAATTGGATTTGAATTTACAAATGACGCCACAGATTTTCTATTGGGAAGAGCCTGTCGTAAAACTCTATCTCAGAATGATTCTTGCTTATCCCTGTGTTCACGAACCAATTTCGAACTAGCATTTCTGTGGCTTTTCAATAACAATGGAGTTTTCATATGTAAGCGCGACCTCAGAATGTTACTATGACTTTCATTGATGTTGTTCGTTCAGTAACACTGAATCCGGATGAAAGTAAATCTTCTTGCAACTACTTCAGAATCTAATGGTTACTCCTAACTTGGCATAGCGATCTTTTCAAAGATCCGAGGGAAATCTGGCTTGGACCCTCAAATCTTCTTCGATTTCCAATAGCGTTTGGCTCATATATCGCAAAGCATAAAAAGATAATGGTAGTGAAGGAAAACATTTATGTTTTTGACATTTTCCTGTAGCTTTGATTTTCTTTCCATGTCATCAAAATCGGGTATTTTTGTGAATTTACCTTTTACCTTTTGCCGTGAACAATCTACGGCATTGTATTGGAACAGTATTGACGAATACCATTTTCAATAATAGTTGAATTTTTAGAACAGAGTTTTTTGTTTTTATACATGTTTCGTCATTATGCACCTGTATGCAATTGGTATGTGAATAGCATTTTTTTACTTGGAAGTATATTTCATTAAAAAAATTATTTGTGAGCGAATATCTGTTTCCCACAACTGAATCACCGGATGCGATCGTTCAAGTAAACTTATGTTCTTACCTCGTCTCAGTATTTTAAATTTTTTCTCTCGCAATTCGTTATATTCGCATCACAATATCAGCAGAATTATTCACAGTTACCTTTATTTTACTTGCAGAGACGCTGGGAGTATCTGCGCAAGGCCATCAGAAGAGTAGTTGTTTACGACGTGCCCGACCGATCACACGTCGGCATCGTTACTTTCAACTCTGTGGCCAAGAGGGTCGCTCCCTTAAACTTTATCGAATCCGAGTTCTCGGACAAGCGACAAAAAGTTGGCTCCGCTTTACCCAGGAATCCGTCGACTGTTCCTGAAAGTCATAAATGTATTCTTTGCGGTCTCCAGGAAGCCCTCCGTACCATAGACGAAGCTTCTCAAGACGCTGTGGGAGCCAACATCATTTTGGTGTCTTCAGGAGCCGGCGTTACAACCCACCACCAAATGGACGAAATGATTCACTTGATCGAGTCACGGGGCATCAGCGTCACTCCCGTAATTTACCCCATGACGGAAAGGTCGGGAAGCACTCGGTCTTCCATCGAGCACGGCCTGGAGCCTCTGTCTGGAGCGAGTGGTAGAAGTTTTACAGTCATGGACGAGGGAGTAGGTAACGACTCCAAGGTGAGCATGTTGGTTGCATTGATGGATGCGCTGATGGCAGCTGTCAGGTACACCGGCAAGCCTGACTTGCCGGGATCGCCGGTTCTAGTTCACAAGAGCGCCTACCCAGGCGGGATTGCATCAATGTCCACCGGGTCCTTCGCCCTGGACGATTCCCTTGGACCTAACGCCAGGTTCTCTGTCTATTATTATGACTTGAATCACGTTGGCAACGCCATTCAACTCACGTCACCGTCAGGAGAAACTCTAGTTCCTCTTCAAGAAGAGGATGGAGATGTCAACATGATTTTTGTAAACCTGGAGAAAGCTGAGGTAAGCTTTCAATTTAAGAGATACTTATACTCGTAGAATTACTTGAGAAATCATGTTAGTTTTGTTTGTTTACGGCTTACAAAAAGGCAAACGTAAATTGTGGTTTGTTGGTAAGTTGACGTACGTAGATAATACAATTATATCATCTAAAAACTAAAGCGGTTTGTAATCATGGATTATATTAATGATCTATTCATCACAGTAATTGCTCAATTATGTTTGACAGTTGTTGGCTATTCAATCTTTTCATGTCTTGACCGGCATACGCTACGCATGTAAAGCTTGGGGTCATGAGTTGCCAGGCTTCATGACTCAATTTAGGGACTTCATATTTTGTTTACTCGTAGCTTTAAGAAATATTTAATGCTCGGCCCATTCAACTCTATTAAAATTAATTAATCTAGTTTTGTCTTATGCCTTTGGCACATAAATAACGTACTATATTAAAAAATCATTGGCAAGAAAGCTGTGAAAGGTAAAAGAATTATGAACAATTTGGATAGAGTAACAGAAGAAAATTGAAATTTATTGAAGTGTTGTATCTATTTGAGCGATAACTATTAAGCATTACTCTTATAACTCGAAAAGTTGAATTCAAAGAAAAGCTGGCTACATGAAGAGGTAGCGAGCACAAATCGTGGATCTTTTTGCTAATGTGATAGATTTGCTGTTGCGGCGCAGAGAAATTTCAGAAACATTTATTATGCTTAAAACAAATTGCACGAGAGCCATAACCATTGAATTCAGAGAAACGGGCTCAACTGGAGGATGTTGACCAATCTCAAGATCTAAAATCTCTCTATTTTTTCCTGGGCCTATTTGAAGAAAAAGGTTGACGTTGCGATGCCAGAAACTTCAATTTTATTTCCTTCAACGGCACAATTCCAAACATCGTTTGGAATTAGAAGAAACCTGAGATGCAAACAAAGAGCACGTGCATCTTCAATAATGGATATCCATACTTCAAATGTCAATGTCAAAGAGCACGTATATCTTTAATAACAGATATCCATACTTCAATGTAAATTCAGCTCTAATAAATCTTATTTTTGTATAGTTTAAATGATACATTATTTTTTTTGTTAATGGTATTGTACATTATATAAGTAGGTGCGCCATAAGTAACCTCGTCTCAGATATGTATCTGCACCGTCACTTTAAGCAATATGATTCCTGTTTGCGAACCACGATTGTTAACGTTTATTGCCTTTTAAATGTACAACTTTATATCTTGTTCGTTGAAGTGCTTTGAATTCTTTTATAACTGAAAAAAAAGTTTACAGTTTGGGCTGGCGTGTAACAGATTGCAAATGAAGACAAAATTATCTTAAATTTTATCTACGTGATGGTAAAATGCGTTTATATTCATTCTGTATGTTAGTTCAGGTAACATTGTGATGGATTTTCAGACCCGCTATCACTGATGCATATTTAGAGACAATACTAATATCTAATAATGATTAGAGTTTATTGTCAATAGTAATAACTAAGAACAAGTTATTACACTATTTGGCGTTATTAGGCTTCTCCACAAAGCATACTTGCCATGTTTTGAAGTAAGCTTAAGTAAGCCATTCAGCCAACTCAAGTTCACCGTTCAGTGGCAACTGTAAAGAAAAAAAATTACCTAGTATGTAAATTTGCTATTGAATGGTGGCCACCAGCTGGAAACTGCTGTTCATCGTTGTACAATGAAGCGCAGTAATGTTGCACTTATACTGCAGTAATACTGCAGTAATGCTGCATCCGCGCTACAATAAACGTAATGCATCACCAATTTTCAGTATCTCTGCTCTGCTACTATCTACTCTGTTCTACAAACGGATGAAAGAAATCTGATGTTATCTATTTTCACACTGAACAAGATAAAATGTTCTTATTGCGTATTCTCCCCTTGAGCTACCGTGTTTGAGAGAAAAGAGCATGCGATAATAATTACTTCACTGGCTTTTTCTGTCTTTTAGCTTGAAATGACTCTGAAGTCCTTTGATAATGTGTGCCTATTGTCTCCCGTCAGAGAGGCCTGTGGTCGTACACTGTGGAGAACCGTGCAGATTCCCACCAAGGCCTGTACGTGCAAGTGACGGCGAAGCGCAACACCTCGGCCGGCCTCAGCGTGAAGTTGTGGACGAGTCCCAGCGACCAAGCCGTCAACGCGTCCGACCGCTCCAGCCCTGTGATCCTTTTCGCCAGCGTCACGGAGGGAGAATCCCCCGTCCTCAACGCCAGGGTGGTGGCAACACTGCAACGTCTTGGTGTCAATGCCACCGGCAGTTCATATGAGCCAATATCCATCGAACTTCTCGACAATGGGATCGGAGGTAAGCTCATCGACCGTTAAAGACGGGTCTCCATTGCATGTAAATTGAATGGCTTTAGGGTTAACCTGTTAGCTGTGCTGTGTATCTCCTGCCGACGCTCTTGTACAATACGCGTTTTTGCTAGTGCGCGTTTTTGAGGGTGTATTGTTGTAGTGTGGAATATTTGTAACTTTAAATGCAGTGCTAGTTCAGGTATTTTTCCATTGCTCACAATTCCTAAAAACGAGAGCTAAAAACTACTGCTCTTCCCAAAGGGAGTTAAGTTCTCTGCTCCGAGTTGGCAGCTTCATATTCTAATGGACTTCTTCATCTGGCAACTTAGGGAGCGACGATCAGACGAATTTCTTTCGACAGTTCGCAAGTTTTTCTCAGTTCTTCGACAGACTTTTGAATGACCTGCCGTTTTTGAGCGTTCGTTCCTTTCCAAAGTTTGCTTTTTTAACCAGAGTTCAACTCTCATTGACCGCTCATCAATAGCCTCCCCGTACTGCAATTTTCATCAGGCATTCCATTCAGTGTCAACAATTACAGGACACTTTGATGTCGAGGAACGCTAGCCTGTCCTTATTGTCCAGTCAGGGCTTGACATGGCCAGCGCGAGGTGACCTATAATTTCTTCATTTGCGCCTAGAATGAATGGCTAAGCCAGACCTGTACCAATACGCTCTATAGCAACGTGGCTAGCGAGGCTAACTGCCCTCAATGTACCCCTTTTGTCGAAAATTAGAGGGACCAGCTAAATTTTGTCGATACTCTTAAAAGCGCAGTCTGGGTGCTAGTATAGCCCATTCTTTGTATGAAAGTATTGACATTTCTGATCCTCGTTTACTTGGAACTAAAATAGTGCCGTAAGTATAGTACGACGCTCTGATGGTGGCAAGTTCGTTAGTTAAGGCTGAGGAATATTACGTCATTGGAATTTCACCGCCAGTTACAGAGCAATGCAAGACTTAGGAAAGGGTTGCTGTAAATCTACGAATAAGAATCATATCTTCTAGTGATTGTATAGCTACAGTCTTACATGTGGTTAAGGAGCGTTGAAATACACTCGTGTGTTTGGTTACAATTCCTCTATGTATATGTAGCATACACCTAGATAGCAGCCGGCTCTAGTTAAAAATGTAGACTCTTTGACTGTTGTTAGAACACTCAAGCCCCGTAAAGCTGTAAAATGCAGACGTTGTCACGTGTGTGGTTCATGCTCACTGGGGTAAAAAATAGAAGCCATTTCTCGAATAAACTTTCCCTTTATCAGCTATTCTTCTGATCTCGATAGAATATGTGAGGTCGCACTTCACCATGAAGCTATTGTCAGTTCTTTGGACTCCAAACAATTCAAACACCTTCAAGTTTTTATGCCTCTGAGTTTACAAAGCTCCACGCCGCCTGATAGCGCATGCTGGAATCGCCTGTGGTATACAATTGGCGATTATGCCGTTGTCGGCTGATAGATGAGAATAGTTGAACTCTCGCTCTTTTTTGTTTCTGATATTTTTCTCTATTAGCTATTCTGATCAGGAGTAAAACTGCGCATACGTGATAAATGAGGGAAATGTTTGATTGCACTGCAATCTGTAATGAATTAGAGGAACGTTAGAAATTCTATTTTTTTTGGGTTGGAATCAGATACATTGACGTTACTTTTGTTAAATGCAATCGTGTGTTAGTCGAACGCATAGAATGAAACTCGAAAATAGAGAGCGCAGAATGCACCATTAGGTCTTTTTTATTCGTAGTTTATGAAGCTGCTACCATCAAATAGTGGCTTTCAATAGCAAATGTTATTACTCTCGAAAAATTCGAAGTTTCTTGCATTTTTCATTGAAATTTTAATAAAGTCATTCATTGGCTGCTTGGATAGGGGCCGAGATTATTTTTTTGCAGCATACCTCTGTATTTTGAAATTATCTTTCATTTCTATGAATATGAAGAAATATTTTTTGTAGAAATATAACTCAATTTTTTTAGGCGAGCTGTGACAGCGTTAACTGTGACACTGCAGCTCTCTAGGTACAAGGTGAACTGCTGTCAGGTGTTAAGGAAATTGCTGCCAGGTGCTATTGTAAGTGAACTGCTGTCAGGTGCTTGGTGAACTGCTGCCAGGTGAATTCTAAATAGGTGCTTATTCTCTCTTAAGGACTGATCATCCACTGGTTTTGCTCGGAGATTTTCTATTTTTCACCAATTAATGTATACTGATTAAATTTGCCTGAAAATTAATTTCTGCAACGAAGTAAAATGGCAACATTTCTTCTAGCTTCATGTCTTATTTTACAAACATGAGCATTAAAATGGATGAAGATTCCTTGCTTACTAAGTTAAAAGTTCCATTAGACTAGTGTTCCATTATGCACACTTGCTAGTCGAGCCTAAATTCAGGTAAATATCATTAACTTCGAAAAGCTTCGCCTTATTATTTAAGTTAGCCCTCAGGAAACTCATATTACTTGATTCAGGTGGCTTGTATTCTCAGTAAGGCCATGAGAAGTCGACTACTTCTTTTTATTGTTTGAACTTCTTTTTATTTTTTGAACCGCTACTTATTGTTTGAACCTGCTATTATTATTTAAACACGGACCTAACAAAGCTGGACAGGCTCTTAACAAAACGTGACATGGCATGAAATTGAGACGAGTTGTGGCGACATGGAACAGCTTCAATGCGCCTTTGAACTTTAATGAGAGGTGTTGTAGGCTTAACTCTAGCGGGCTGCTGGTTAAGGGTCAATCACACCAACCCCAGCTATCGTGTACGGTTGTGTTCTGCCACAACTGCCGAAATTTGTTCTGGCAATTTTGGCACGACACATCTGGGCTCGACACAAATTCTAGCAGAGGTGGTAAGTGAAGAAGCTTATGACCAGACAAAAGGGTTTGTATGCCGAAACTTGAATTCCACAAAAATTATATATTTTGCTACAAAGTGTGGCTAGGTATTGGTTTTGGCATGATTCTGTCTCATCATGATGTTGAGGAGAAAATTCTGCTAAAAATGCAATAAATCTATTTTTCTTTGAAATTCACGTATAATTAACAATGGCAAATGCTTCGCTTGATGAAATAATTGAACATGAACTCTATTGTTCATGGATTCTCTGTACGGTATTTTTTTGCCATGATTTGTACTTCGGACTGTTAAATTGTGTGGGGTATTCCAGCGACTGGGAGACTTGACTGAGACAGCGAAGCTTGTAGACTTGGCTATGAGACTTGAGGAATTGACTCTGAGACTCGCGAACTTGACTGAGACATTGAGACTTGATTGAGATGGAAGGTATGGCAGCCTCAGAAGAGCTAATTTCTCGATCAGATGGTCATGTCGGAGCTGGTTATAAGGATAAACTGAGGATACCGGCAACACTCATCGTGCAGAGCTCTGACCAAATAGTCGTGTGGAGGCCGACTGAGGACTGGCAGTGTGTGAAGCTTGACCAAATAGTCGTGTGGAGGCCGACTGAGGACTGGCAGTGTGTGAAGCTTGACCAAATAGTCGTGTGGAGGCCGACTGAGGACTGGCAGTGTGTGAAGCTTGACCAAATAGTCGTGTGGAGGCCGACTGAGGACTGGCAGTGTGTGAAGCTTGACTAAATATTATAAGTGAACGCGTTCATGTTTGCTATATTTATGAAAACTTCACTTCGTTTAAGTTTTAACAGTAATTCTTAGTAAAATTTTAACAATAATAATAGGTATATATCCTTCCGTTTACTCACTCTATCAAATAGATATTGCAATTGTTTGAGAGTGTAACGAAAAGTACTTATAATTGGGAAGGCTTTTAAATTCTCTCGTTCCTAAAGTTTGCTTGCGAGTACGAGATATCGAGATATCACTTATGTCCATCACCTATGAATATTATGCTGTTGATGTTGAAACCAAACCAAACTCGTACTAACATTATCTTCATTTCCAGTTACTGTGATCAAATCATTCATTCATTTCAATCTTCAAGTTAAACTCACCGGTATCCATAAAGGCCTCAAGTTTCAAAATCTGGACGAATTTGAAGCTCGGAAATTATTCTCGATAAAATCCCATTTTCGTTCTTCCTACCATCGATTTGGCAAACTGTAACATTTACGTAAGAAAACCTTTTTCTAGTGTAATTTTTTCACGAAAGGGTTGCGTAGTTTTAGTACATTCGAAAGCAAAAACCTTGCCACTAATCCCCAGTTCGGAGCTCAACACACGTGATCGCGTCGGTGTGCCGATTTCTTGCTCTCGTGCACGCCGCGTCGGTGTTTCAGGCGCTCATGTATTTCTCTAGCACGACGCCGTTGCGACTAACAAAGCAACTCCCTGGGACATGGTACAATTTTCTTTTACAGTAGAGCTGGAGTTTGTCGTTGCCGTGGTGGGTCCTTAGTGTTCTTGCCATTGCTTTAACGGACCTCATCCCCTTGTAACAACCTCTCCTCCCTCCCTCACTCCCTCCCCCATACACACACTCACACCTTGTGCTCATGGTCAGACAACTCGTGTTTGCTAACACAATAACAGGCCAAGCTCTGGTTCTTATATATATTTTGATTTCCATGTAAGAGCCTCAATGCACCTCTGATTGCTGTTTCAGAGGCCGCTGGCCCGTGAGCTTCAGAGTTTGTTGCTAAAAACTTCTGTCATAAACGTCCGATTTTTGGGGAAGAAAGCGTGGCTGTTGAAAGCAGTGCTGCTCAACAGAGAAAGCATGTCTCCTCTAGATTTTGAACATAGCGCAATGTTTTTATTCAATCCTATTTTTTCTTAGCTCTAGCCTTATGAAATAGTTCGCAAACGATACCTGTTAGTTTAAAACAAAGTGTGTTACCACAATTTTGAAACGCATGTAATAACTTAGCTCTACATTTGATTCATTCTCATGTACCAAAATAGTCTTACATAAACCACTGTCCATACAATTCATGGACATACTAATTCTTGCCTAAAAGTAATATCAATATATCAATCTTATCTTACAACATTGCCGCTGGGTGTACTCGTATTCATATGTACACAGCGTACTTGCAGCCTGTAGTTGTAATTTTGTATAATGTTGAACGTAGCAGGTTCTTGGTCGTATTTTGTAGTGTTTCGGGTATTATGTGGGATGCTTAACGTATGAGCTGTTTGACACAAAACCTTTACAAGTATATGACCTCCGTATTTTTTTCATTGAGCATTGGTACAAAATCTTCATTTTATCATTCATAGTTGTGCATAGAATAGAATAGAATGAGGCTATAGGAACGAACCTTCGGGCCCATTCTTGGGTCGGATAATTACTTCTATAATTATTCGGTTGTTAACCCAAGTCCCATGCCTTATTTCTAGCCGCGTCAACCATGTCGGCAGCGGGATTCGAACCCGGGACTTTCCGCTCGCAAGCAGATTCGCTCACCAGTCGATCAAGCTGGTGATAGTTGACCAAGCTGGTGATGTCGACCAAGCTAGTGATGATAGTTATGATAAAGGTAGACATAACACAAGATAGTTATGACCTTACATGCAGCGTGTACACGAGGGTCAACGAAGTCCCTTCTTTGAACTCAAAAGTAGTGCATTGATATATATTTGACAGAATCAACAAATTCGTGAAATATCGCCATTATGTTCAATAAGTGCCGATATGCCCCATACTTATGTTATCCTCACAGCTCACTTCATTTTCGTTTAGTTTGTTCATTTAGATATGTTGAGCTCAGTCCTTGAGAATAGGGAAACGACACCGTTTTTTGAATATGGAAAAATACTCTTGTCTCAATTACGGCCCTTAGTACTAATAGTGAGGAAGGTACAGCTCTTGTACTGTATTCTGACTGCCAGTGTACTTTAGTACAGCTTAAGCCCAAACTTCGAAATGCCCTGGACCTTCACTGAATTGACATCTTCGATAACTTGAGCTTCGTCTCAGTCTCTCCACAGTCCACATACTTTGCCCAAGAAACATGAATAAGAAAGGCTGCTGTCAACGAAGTCTGTGAAAAAAACTGTGAACAACTCGACTATTTGAAGCTAGTCTTGATTTGAGAATGGGTTTGAATTCTTTAATATAATGAACCATATTCTTTCTTTTTAGGATCCATGAACAATAGTTTCATGGCACAGTAAAGTTTTTCTTAACTCTCCTTTGCTTTGGTACATATATGTACTTTTGAAGAATATATATTGTAATATTGACGTACTGCTTGCTTCAACCGATATTGCATCAAATTTTAAAGTCCGACACATGTCTAATTTGAAAAAAAACAGTAATGTTCAGTGCGTATGTATTTTACGTTTTGTTGGCAAACTTCTGAGGTACTGAATGAGTTTTTGTGTCATTGTTTAAGAATTTATTCCTGCCCTCGTGACACGTCTGTGGCATATCTTTTGTGCATCATACCTTAAGACCCGCAGTGTTCTTTCATACCGAGCTTGCAAAATATTTTCATTGCACGTTTTGGAATTCCACGAGAATCTTGCATACAATTTTTCCTCTAATGTGGACTCATTGCAGTTGAAAAAGCCGCGACGCAGTGCGTAATGCGGTCACCCGCAGCTACGGATTGATCCCCTCAAGTAATTTCGAAGCTTGACAACGTTCGATGAAACACTCAAAGCTGTACTGCGTCGGGGATAATTTACATTTACTCGCTTGAACTCCATTAGTGAGCGCCTTTTGTTCTCGTGCCTACGATTATATTCAATGTTCCACGACCATCATGTACGTTCAGACAAAAAGGACGATTAGGTTGTGAAATGTCTTTGATATATTCTGCTCGGTTTGTGGGAATACTTTTTTATGAGAACTGTAAAGTTATTATTGTTTGATATCTACGAGCTAATGAGCTCTTATACATTATTCTCAACAAATGCACTTCATGGGTACTCAAATAATTCAGCACATGACACAACGGTAGTGAAATGTTGAATGCGTATTTAACTCTACATTTCTGGCTAATTGTGTTAACTAGAGGCGGTGAATTTCCCTCGTGTTTCCGTCTTTCTTTAAAAGTTATATCCACGTTGTTCATAATTCTGAGCTGAGACAAAGACTCGACTGACGCGACTGAATAGAAGTTCTTGTCAGTCGATGTTCGTATTCTTTCCGTTGTGGATCATAAGTGCAACCCAAGTCGGACATTTACTGGAGTACAATCGAGATAGAGTGATAGACCATTAACGATGACTATTAGCCGAGCTGCAACGATCGCTCGCTCTCTCTGGTTCCATTAGTCTTGGCTCCTATGATTTGCTTGGTGCTCGTCAATACGTAGATAAAATGCTCTGAGGGGCCTAACCACATGCATACCAAGTGATGAATCACCTCCACCACTATGGTGCTTAGAACCTTTGATTCTGCCAAGTTTCGGGTAATTGTGTTCTGAATATCTTTAGTTAGCTTCACGTGTTGCAATCGCATTTTTTTAACTCAAACTTTGTAGCTCTAGCTGACTGGCCTTTGTTTTGTACCGGGGACATTCTAATTATCGATTTGGATTGATTCTAATAGTGTTTAAGAAAAATCAGGTAAAATAGCTTGTAACCAAACCTAGTTGAGATTTATCAAACGATAATTATGCTTCAGAACTGTAAATTACTGGTCACCTGAAAGAAAGTCACTCATGGAATGAAAAGAATCGAGTGCAATTAATAGAAACACACACTCAAACTCTAACGCATTAATAGTGCTTTGTGAGATATGTTGATGGTATGGGAGGACTACGTATTATATTTTAACACGTTTGTTGCAATGCGACATACCGGTGGGTCACTTAGGTTAAGTTCTGTAATTTTTTCCAAGACTTTTAGTGATTATGTGTACAAAGTAAATATTTGCACCGGCTAGGCAATCGCAACAAACTTGTTAAGACATCCACGTGAAGCGAGGAAATTTGAAATTTTGAACACCCATACGTGCGTACTTGCAAATTTCCTTAACTCGTGTGTGCATTGGAGGCAATTAATTGTATGTGATTAGGTGTGTCTTGTGACGGAAACTTGCTTTCAAAGTGTGAGTTACTTCACCGCTAAATTTACCAACACTCAGTTTTTATGTTGCGTTAATAACGTAGATAGTGCTTTCAGATGTGCCTTCAACCCAAAAATAATATACGACCTCAGTGGGAAAATGTAACAGATGTTCAACCAGGCACGCTTTTGTGTTTAGTCTGATCGTGCCGAGGTAACGGCAAGGGTTTTTGAGGCAGAATTTCTATCATAATAAACAAAATTTGAATTTTAGCTGCGTACATGCGAATTCAGGTAATTTCAAATTAAAAATACTTGGTGTAAATGATTGGTTAAATTAACCGGGTGGTTTGGTTTTAACGTAGCGTTATAGACCTTATTTCTGACTAACACTTGGATGCCAGCAAACTGACTTTGTTTTAACGCCGACATTAGTTATTTATAGGCCAGTTTCCCTGAACATTTGAAAAAATTTTGCCAGCTATTTTTAGAGGAACTTTTGTCTACTGTACCAATAGTAGGTAAGCATTGTTGATCACGCTTTCAGTGCACGTCATATGGTGTTTGTAGCATGTACATGTTTTTCCTGCAATAAATACCTTCGTAAAAGGCAAAGGATCATTTTATGACAATGTGCTACAGTTTATGTAGAAACATTGAGACTAGCGTCACAAGGACGGAATGTGACTACGTTCCTGCATGTCTCTTTGATTCTATGCTCTACAGATCGCGTTCATTTTTTTACGAAAAAATATGGATGTGTTTATATTTTTATGCTGTATCGCTGCATTTACTTGCCACATTACTATACATTTTCAGCTTTTTACGGTTCTTAAGTGATATCTTTTGGCATTCGGACAACAACTGCAACTCTATTCGAGACTTGTGATTTGTAATAAATAATTGGAACATTCTTTTTCCTCGTCAGACCCTGACGTGACTGGTAACGATGGTATATACTCTCGGTACCTGCCACCGTTACACAGGCGGGCAGGCCGGTACCTGTTGACGGCCAACTTTGATCACAA
This sequence comes from Trinorchestia longiramus, assembly GCA_006783055.1. Taxonomy (NCBI): domain Eukaryota; kingdom Metazoa; phylum Arthropoda; class Malacostraca; order Amphipoda; family Talitridae; genus Trinorchestia; species Trinorchestia longiramus. The sequence goes on from VCRD01003831.1 coordinate 52,277, forward strand.
CAACGGCATGGCTCTTGTCGCAAGGGCGTCCCCCACCAGGCATCACAAGCTGACGGGCGGCCACGGCAACTTTTACCTGCAGGTGAGTCTTCTGGGAATATATGGAAGACTTGAAACTATGCTTTGCATAGCTTCATGCTGGAAGACATGAAATTACTAGCGTGATTTCTTGTATTTCATAAGAATCAATGAATACGGTGTGAGTAATAGTTCTATAATGAGCGTGTGAGTGCATTCAAACTGTTTGCTAAAAGTGGGTATATACTGTGATACATACTTACTGAAGAGTGTACTCTGCAATAGTTTTGTACCGGTAGGCGACTGTGTAGTGTAACATGTGGGCGGCAAAAGAGGTTATGCATTGCTTTGATTGATCAAAGAAACTTACTTTGTCTTCGCATTTGAAAAGACCCGGAAACCGAAGAGATTCGCGTTGGTTTCAACATCAACAGCATAATATTCATGGGTGATGGACACAAGTGATATCTCGAGATCTGATAGCCTAGAATAACTTGAGGCTTGATGAAAGCTTTTCTTTTATAAATTGTTCTAGGGATAGTATTTCTTTCAAAGCAGGATCAGAAGAGTAGGAATTTTTTTATTGCTCACAATTTTTCATATTTTGTGAGCGTTTCGGAAAAATAACTTCCCGTAACTGAGACAATATTTAATTAATTTACGTACGATTGTTGTACACATAAGAAATGAATGGATGTGAAATGTTCAAAGTGAAAGTATAAACTCATTTCATGTACAGTAGAAAACTGGAATTTTCCCCTTGTGAAATTTCCACTGTCAAGGAAAGAAATCAGATCCCTCGTGAAGATTTTTGAGGACAAAGATATTGGATGCATCATTTTGTGTCAATTCTATATCTATCAGGTGCGTTCATTTATTGTGGAATTTTGCTAGTTTTGCCTTAACCGGCATGAATTTACGCTCATGGGAAGAAGATGGTTACTGTCCTCTGATTGTTACTAACAATAAACACAACCTCCTTAACTTGGTTGAAAGTCTGCGGTGATGGTTCGCAAAATTTACCCACTGTCGTAACTGAAAATATTTCTGAATATTTCGCTCTGCTTTTTATAACAGTTGTACCTGACCTGTATCTTTCAATCACCAGTAGCTAGAAATACGAATATAAATTATATTCGTTGTGAGCAATCAGAGCGGGTGAGGATATTTTTTTATCCATGTTTTTTCCGTGTGACGGGGAAAATAAAAGGATGTACAAAGTTTCCATCGTGCAGATATTAATGCTTCATCATAGACTTTATTTTATTTCATTCTAACCGTCCTGAATTTTTTTGTTTCCCAGGAAATCCGATGTATTTCTTTAACGTCTGCAATATGTTACTGATATCATCTTACGTAACCGAACTCATCATTAAATTCCAGTAGTTAAGGAGAAGCAGCCAACATTCAGAAATTTCCCGTAAGACTGGTTGCGTATTGCCTCTTTTTCTCAGCCAGCAATTGGAGATCATTAGTTTCAAAAATGCAAAGTTTTCAGTAGTCTTTACTGAGTTGAAATTCAAACAACTCTAAAATTCGAACGATTTGCTTTTCGTAGTTGCTTCTTATATTTACCCATACTCCTAGTTTAACGCTTCACCCTTCCAATTGACCCTGAAGTCCTCCGTAAAAGTGGGCTACATACAACCTGAGGTGTTTATGAACCCAGCCCAGCACTGTAGAACGGTCAGAACATGTTACGCTTCTGCTTGTTTACACGGATCTGGCAGTATGATTAGGCATTCAACAGTGTGTCGTTAAGGTGCATGTTTATCGTTATGGAAAAAGTCATAAAGTCTTGAATGGGTTCGATAAACACCAATCAAATTGTACAGAGTGTCAACTTGCTAACGGTTCTGTATGTTTGCCTGTGCGTCTGAGTTTCATTTTTCTCTGAAAAAGGATTTTGTTATAAGCCGAAATCAGAGTTGAAATGTCTGCTGTAATTAATACGAGTATTTTTGACGTATTTTTTTCATGTAGTGTGTGATATCGTCAACGTAATAATTCGGGCTCATTGTTCGATCTCTCGAGGGTTTAGGATTATATTCATTATCGCCCGCCTCAGTGGGAAGACCTGTCTAAGCTGTATTGTTGTGTTGCCCCACTAAACTTGGCTGCGTTGCCCCACTAAACTTGGCTGCGTTGCCCCACTAAAATTGGCTGCGTTGCCCCACTAAACTTGGCT
>VCRD01003832.1:17211-43472 GCA_006783055.1 Trinorchestia longiramus
TTTCACGCTACATTGCTTGCAGTCGTCTACATCCAGGCAAGTGTTGTAAATTTCTAGCAACATGTGGCGAGTGTTAAGACAATATAAATTAAACTGAAACAGGTAATTTTCGAAATACTGATGTGTACTCATGAAAGCTATCACTATCGTGACCCTAGGACAGTAAATGATGGAAAGTCATAATAAACAACATTCCAGTAGGTAACACAAGATGACAAGGATGTGGCAACACAAAAACGATATGGCAACACACAAAGAATATGGCGAGGTAACATGATAATATGGCAACACAAGACGATAATGATAAACTTAACTGTGATTTATTTCTATCAAGACGAGTGTAACTTCGCTGAAGAAATAAATTTATACTTTCTAAACAATTCTCTTCACAATGAGCTGTAAGCTACATGACTGCAGTCAACTGCAACGACAGGAAAGCTCTTTTGAATCAGAATTTCAAGACCACGATTTTCCTGAAAGCCTTGAAACAATTAATTTAGCCTATTTATAACCGTTTACTTAATACAGAATTCGGAGAAACGTCTTTCGTGGCCTACTGTTGAGGTCTCTTACCATGTTCCTTCCTTCACGTGCATGAAAGTAAAGTTAATATTAGATAAAAATGTGTTAATTTGTACGCAGAGTTGTACTCCAGAGTGTGCCAAATGAAGATTTTGATGGCATTCCATTTATCAGCATCCTACACACCGTATATCAACATCCTACACAGCGTTCACCAACATCCTACACAGCCTTCACCAACATCTTACACAGCGTTCACCAACATCCTACACAGCGTTCACCAACATCCTACACCGCGTTCACCAACATCCTACACAGCGTTCACCAACATCCTACACAGCGTTCACCAACATCCTACACAGCGTTCACCAACATCCTACACAGCGTACATTAACATCCTACACAGCGTACATTAACATCCTACACACCGTATATCAACATCCTACACTACCTACATTAACATCCTACACACCGTATATCAACATCCTACACAGCCTACATTCAGTCACAATAAAAGCCACCCAATTAGATGAACTGCGGTTATGGGCACAAGGTTTCTTCCGTAATTGGTTTTCGTTTCACTAAGTATTTCCTAACGCTACGAGTTGATGCACGGCTATGATAATTTGAGTGTACATCTATTACCACACCAAGATAAAGTAACATCCAAAGTATGAAATACTATCGCAAGTTCTGAAAAATAAATGCATTTCTAGCAGTACATGTCACAAAAAACTATCTTTCTCTGACCATACCACCCCAAAGAGAGAATACACGCATGACACACTCCTACATGCAGATCTTTCTACACAAAAAATTTTTCTCATTATTCGAAAATTACGTAACTTCTTGACCACTTCATCATGAATGCTGGTGCAGATGCAGGATCTACACGGAAAAAATTGTTATACGAAAATCGCGTAACTTCTTCACCAACAGAAACAGAGTCTACACAGAAAATTTTCTCATTATTCTAACATCACGTAACTTCTTGACCACTTCATCATGAACGCTGGTGGAGACGGAGGATCTACACAGAAAAAATTGTTATTCTAAAATCACGTAACTTGTTGCCCAGTTCTCAACGAACGCTGGTGCAGATGCAGGATCTACACAGAAAAAATTGTTATTCAAAAATCACGTAACTTGTTGCCCAGTTCTCCACGAACGCTGGTGCAGATGCAGGATCTACAGAGAAAAAATTATTATTCTAAAATCACGTAACTTGTTGCCCAGTTCATGAACGCTGGTGCAGATGCAGGCTGTGTAGCCCAGGCTCGAGAAGAGCGTTCCTAATTTGAGTGAATATGGACCGGCTACGACGGGTAGTTTTTGACCGTGAATAACTCGGTAACGTGACTCACGGTGACGCTGTGGCATGGGGAGCAGCTAACGCCTGCCGCCTTCAGGGGATGTGGGGAAGAGGGGCGGAACACTGGGGAAGAAGAGGGAAAAGTAGGGGAAGGGGAAAAACAGGAAGAAGGGGGAAAAGTGCAGAAGGACGGAAAGTAGAGATGAAGGGAGGGAAAGTGACGAAGAGTGGAAAAGTGGGGAAGAAGAGTGGAAAAGTGGGGAAGAAGAGTGGAAAAGTGGGGAAGAAGAGGAAAAAGTGAGGAAAGAAGGGAGAAAAGTAGAGAAGAAGGGTCGAAAAGTGGAGAAGAAGGATGGAAAAAGGGAAAAAGTGGAGGAAAATGGGGAAGAAGGATGAAAAAAGGGAAAAATGGGGAAGAAGGGGGAAGTGGAGAACATGAGGGAGAGGCAGAGAAGAGGGGGATGTTAGTCCCAGGAATGTGGACGCAAAGGAAAAAACTGAGAGCTAAGTCGAAACGTTGAAACGTTCAAATATTCCTGACGATAACTCCCAAGCAACAGTCAGCGTTTTATCAGTTTACAACTGAGCAATACACAAGTGTTAAAATTAAGAAAGTTTCTGAAAACTTTCCTCGTCTTATGGCAACCTAAAACTAATTACAAGAATTCAGATTTCATTAAAGTATGAAAATATCAAAAGAGTCCTAATCCTACGAATCAAATTTTATATAATTTTATAATAATGATTTTTATTGCTAATTATAGAATCAAAAATTCAAAATTTAATTTCATAGAATTTTCTATGAAATGTTCCGCGGTAAAATATTCGATCTTTTGTTTCATTTTTAACAAAGAATGAAGCACCAGGCCCTGACCAGTGTCTGAGAAAACATGACAAGCAGCTGTAAATGTGCACGCATTTCCAAGTAAAAATAAATTACAAGTTCTATAAAATTTTCAGCATGTATGCACGCTGAGGAGCTACAGCTCCATCTCAGTGGATGAGCTGAATTGGAGCTTGAATTCAGTAGTGGTGGAAGTCCTGAATGTCACACTCCAGCAAACACAGCAGCGATGTCCCATTCAGGTCGTACGTGAGCGCATTTTTTGGGACAATTTGAAAACTGAATCGAGAGCCGAAAGAAATTGCATGCCAACCTTGGATGGTACCTAAAGATGTGTTGTTAGCATTGGTTATCAGTAACAGGTTAGCATTGGTTATCAGTAACAGGTTAGCATTGGTTATCAGTAATAGGTTAGCATTGGTTATCAGTAACAGGTTAGCATTGGTTATCAGTAACAGGTTAGCATTGGCTATCAGTAACAGTCGTATTCTCGACAGCTTATGTGATGGTAGCAAATTTCGTACAAGAAATACGCTTTCGCTCGCACAAAGAGTGGAGCAGTTCGCACGACAGGCAGACGTTGACGGCAAGGAAGAGGAACACAGAAAGCGCTCAAAATGAGGGGATTTCCGGCGGATACGCACATGCGGAGCTCAGTGAACGAGGGGAATGGTAGTGCGTCACTACGAGGGGAATGGTAGTGCGTCACTACGAGGGGAATGGTAGTGCGTCACTACGAGGGGAATGGTAGTGCGTCACTACGAGGGGAATGGCAGTGCGTCACTACGAGGGGAATGATGGCAGCGTTACTACGAGGGGAATGATGGCAGCGTTACTACGAGGGGAATGATGGTAGCGTTACTACGAGGGGAATGACACAACGAGGGGAATGATGGCAGCGTGTTACTACGAGGGGAATAGAAAATTGCATCCTTCAGTAAGAAAATGAAATAAAAATTGCATCCGTCAGTAGGAAAATGAAATAAAAATTGCATCTGTCAGTAAGAAAATGAAATAAAAATTGCATCCATCAGTAAGAAAATGAAATAAAAATAGCCCTGTAAAGTACACGTGGCTGGTTCTGCGGTGGGGTACCTCAGAGTAATGCCAAGGCCTCAATGTAAGCTGAAAAGAAGTGCATTGTTAACACATTTCCAGCAGAGGAAATTATAAATCCTACCTGCTTTCCCGAAGAACACAAAATTGCTGGGATGAACTAAACTACGAGTAATATTCCGCAGAAAAACTGAAGAACGCTCTTCATCAGAGCGTCCCCTCTCAAAGAAACTCATGGAAAACACGCCTAAGCTTCTGTGTAAGACTCCTAACAGCACGAGCAACTGCCAAACATGAGATATCGATCGTAAGCTCCAAAATTTATAAACTATATACAAGTTATGTTGTAGTTATATACAAGTTATGTTGTAGTTATATACAAGTTATGTTGTAGTTATATACAAGTTCATAGGCAACATCAGAATAATTCACAGCATCAGAAATTTAATAAAGCACGAGTGTGAGCTGAAATTGGCTGGAGGTAAAATATTGGTCTGGGAGTGTGAGCTGTGAGGCTGAAGTCAGTGGGTGCAAATAAAGAGACTGGATATGAGACTGGTGGAGTCTACCGATAACTCACTCAATAAACAGCACCCCAGATAGCTTCAGTCAACAAGGATATAAGCCCTGCACTCGCTTTCAGGTATTCAGGCATTAAATCTACGCCGAAATTATAGAACAAGCGAGGAATGAGACTAGTATATTAATGATGAAAATATTTTAGGCACTCGCTTTTTTCTTTCGTATTTTTATCCCTAATTTTCGCAATGAACGATTTTACACTGAGCCTCCATTATCGTCATTTGAATAGATGAATTTTACACTGAGCCTCCATTATAGTCATTTGAATAGATAAATTTTACACCGAGCCTCCATTATCGTCATTCGAATAGATAAATTTTACACTGAGCCTCCATGATCGTCATTTGAATAGATAAATTTTACACAGAGTCTCCATTATCGTCGTTCTGTTTATTTCGTTCAAATAAATTCTGGTTATTTGAACAAAATAAACAGAATAATACAAACTTTGAATATAACGAAATTACCAACTTGATACAGCATCAAAATGTTTTACTGGATTAACCTCTACACGTGTTCTGCCTTAATTTAAACAAATAAAATCGCAGTCTTTCATACCACTCCGAATAAGCCACGCTTTCAAATAAAACATTAAAATAAAAAATGAAGACCATACTTTGCTTAAAAATGCAGCTGTAAAATCTCTCGAGTAAAAATTTTTGAACATGAAGATAATTTTAATTAGAAAAGAAAAAACTTCTCGCACATACAGTACATTCATACCAAAAATCCATTTTTGTGTTCTATGCAAATATCATTTTGGATTTAGGCAAGCACAATAATCTTACCCAAATTTCTGAAGGTCTTCATTCGCCTCTTCTTTGTAAGCCACTCGCTCTTCTTCTGCCAATCTACTAAATTAGTCCGTATTCCCCGTGTAATTTCACGGTCATATTCAGAAGTACCAACTTCCAAGTCCAAGGCAAACAATCGTTGCAAAAGAGAAGGATCAAAGTCACCTGGCTCGTATGTAACTGGGTCTAAACGTTCAAAACGTCGCGTGTTTCCGGTGGGTGGTAAGCAAGGATAACACTCATTCACAACTAAATCTCGAGGTTTGTTGGACAAGTCGTAATAAGTAAAAGTTCCTGGGATTTTCTGAGGCGCCACAAGATCGGGACAGGTCTCGAATGACGGAGTCTTGTTCTCACCGCCACAAACAAGATAAAGATCGTTAGAAAAACCGGAAGGTTTCACTGAGTTTTGGGCAATCTGCTGCACAACCGAGGCAGATGATACTGTAGAAGTCATAGCTTTGGGTTTCACGTACGAGGCTTTGGCAGTGTAGCTTGTGCTGAAAATCTCAACTGAAGAGACCACTGACTTGCTTCCTCTCTGAGACAGATCCATGGTCGTCTGATGACCGATGGCGGACTCGAGCTCTTCCTCGTCCGTATCAGTTGTGTCCGCCTCAGAGGTGCTCTTTGCAACTAAATCTTTTGTACCTCCCACAGTATCTGACTGCAATTCCCCGTCAACAGATGGGACTTCCTCTACTGCACACACTTCATTAACTGCGTATTCTTCAGAATTGTTTTTAGTACCAGAAGCTTCGATGTTGATCCGGGAGCCGCCGCAGTTTGGATCTGGGAGAGGTTTGTCAGGCAAATTGAAATTAGAGGGATTGTTCTCGCGTGGATGTGTGACCTTAGTGTCCCTTTCTACAACTCTATTTGAAGCGAGATCACATTGTTGCGCTACAGGGTCAGTTAAAACTGTGTTTGAGTTAGAAGCGATATTCGAAATCTTTACATGATTTTTCTGAGAACTGCAATTCAAGAGATTTTCATTATTTAATTTCTCGTTGCTTGTCACTTGTGAAATTTGAGCACAATTTTCCGAGAGAGGAAATCTACTAACACTCGTGGTAGCCTCGAACTTTGAAAACTGAGCAGGTTCTTCATATGAATAATTCTGCTGTGTAGACAGATTAACATTCCCAGTAACAGGCACGTCCTTCAAAACTTTACTTTTCATAAGGTTATTACCAGTTTCACTATCAACTGTTGACAAAGCGTTTTCCTGAGTAGGACCAGTTTCATCTTTGATAACATTTTCGATAAGAGACGTTGTCGTATCAAGCGTAATAACACAGTTTGGTATCAAATCTAAAGCAGAAGATACATTATGGGAAGCTATCTTCCTGTCGACAGCTGGAAACTTCGCGGTATTTTCCATTGATTTAGATACACAATTATCACTACCCACATCACATTTACTCTTATCAATGTCTTCTGAAACTGAGTTAACAGTGGACGCCACAGCGACTATGGAACTTTGACTCACATTTTCCCCTTCAACAATGCCGGTGAGACGAGAATGGCTATTGCGAGTAGCTTCATGAGAGCAAATCAACGATTTGTGGGGCTTGAGAAGGTGTTGCCAGCAATAAGGTCCAGACGCGTCATTTGAAATCTGAACATCTTGAGAGTCACCAAGCTGACTAATGCTGCCCTCAACAAATGGATAGTTAGCATTGTGCACGGACATGATACTGAAATGAGTACTTATAGATACAGGAATACTTGCAGGGCCACGAGACTCGAATCCATCGTGGACCTGGACGGGCATACATTCAGCCCGGTCATCAACAGTGTCTGAGTCAGTTTTCAAAACTTGGTAATTTCCGTCACTCCAATTCAAATTACAGTAATCGACACTTGAAGGATTGAAGCATGATGTTTTATTTTCAGTACAAGGAGCTTCAGCTTGGTCTGCTTCCAACGTGCAAACACTGGTTCCAGAAAAATTATCACAGGTTGACCTCATGCTCTCATTTGTGAGGTTCATGTCCGTCTGCTTAGAGTAAATGTCAGTGGGCGATTGACCAAAAGACTCGAACGAGCTGTCAGATGCTCGTTGAAACGAAGTATCTTTCTCAGTACTCGCGCTGGACGGAAGAGAACAGTGATCAGAGGCACTAATTTTAGACCTGAATGGTTTGTCAACATTGTTCTCTGCACTGTCGTTGAACTTCCATGACACGCCTGAAACAGCCCGAGGAGAAAATTCAAAACTACCGCAGTCATTTTTAGCATTTTCTCGGAAGTCAACCTCCATTTCGAGATTCATAGATTTTTTTACAAGTTGGTCTGAAGCGCAAGAATCAACGTTTTCAACGGTGATAACTGGCAATGGAGGGAGAGATTTAGCAGGGCAACGAGACTCTTTGCCTTTCTTTCTGAGCCATGACCCAAAAATGCCACTCCCAGACGAGGTTTTCTTTTTGGCAAGTTTTGAACTTGCGGGATCCTCCCTGCACGTAAAATCAGTTTCGTTTGCAGAATTGGTTTCAGAACTTGCTTGGGGGTAATTCTGATACGCCAAGAGAATATTATTCTCGGTACCAGCACTCGACCCTAAGCCAGACTTTTCCTTGTTCGCCTTTTTCTTCAAGACTTTACTGATGGTAGTTCTTTTAGCAGCAACAGAAGCTGACTTAGACTTGAGCACTGGCAATTTGCTTGGCGAGGATTTCTTGGCGTCTACTTGTTGTTGACCGACAGGAACGCTTTCAAGACTGGCAGCTTCAAGTGTAGAGCTGTTACGACTCGCTAGATGAAGAGAAGATCGCATTGAAGCTTCAGATCCGTCAGTGAGTAAACACTTGCTGGTGTTATGGGAGCCAGGAGCGGAAGCAGGAATGTTGTAATATATAGCGCCTCCTGACGCACTACTTGGGCTTTCCTTCATCGTGCCTGTGGCCATTATGAAGATAGAAATTTCTACCACTAAATGAATTCGGAAGATAAAAGCTTCCGCTACAATTTTGTAATAGATACAGAAATTATTTTGAAGGGGTTCAGTGGGTGTCGTATGCAGAATTAAAGATTCTGCAATACGAACGTATTAGCAAAGTTGATGCAAACACACTTTTAAAACACTTGAACCTTGTATACAGTGCCAGTTTATTTCTTCCATAGTTTCCTTTTACCACCTCAGGTCCGAAGAGAACTAAGTAGTAGTATAAGCTTTAACACTAACTAAACTTCAATAATTAATTACATCTATCTGTAAAGAAAAAATCGGCTAAATGAAAACAAGTCGTTTAAGATTTTTTGGCCTGAATCGCAAAAGTCGAGTGATCAAAGAAACGAGCTTATACTTCACTTAACAAAATAACATCTAATGACTATTAGTGACTACATACTCAGTGAAACAGTTACTCATTTGACAGTAAAACATGTCCTTGCCATGAATAGACTTCGTAACAACACGAAGAATAAACTAACAGAAAACTGCATCACCTTAACACGTTTCTTGGGATTGCCTAGCCGGTGCAAATCTTTACTTTATACACACAGTCACTAAAAAGCTTTGAAAAAATTACAGAACCTAACCTGAGTGACCCACCGGTGGGTCACTTCGCAGGAAATGTGTTAACTAAAACCAACTTTATACATGTTACTTTAATCTCTCACTGCATTAATTAATCGTAAACCCATTAAAGAAATCATCTGATAATCGCCAAATGCCCACGGCGTGAAGAATTTGAAAAATGTTGAATGTGACTCGCTGAAAATATACCGCTGGGCACTTCCGCCTGTGTTATATAATAGAACTTCATTTCAATAGGAACTCAAGTTGTGAAGGAAATTTTAGTAAGCAGCACGACCTATAATACTGCATCATACAACACGTTACTATCAAGTAACACATAGTATCTAACACTGACATGAGTTACTATCAAGTAACACATAGTATCTAACACTGACAAGTTAACATAGTATTGTTGCGTGTACACGAGAAGCTTACCATATGAAAGATGAAAAAACATAGCAGCTAATTTGATGAAAAGTTCTCAAATTCTAAAACCCGAGGTATTTTTTGTTAGAAGATCATGAGAAGACACAAAGATTTACATAAAAAAAAATAAGACAAAAATCACACATTAAATCAAAGTTCTGGCAGAAATGCACTGTACTTCCATAGTGCAACTAAAAGAGGAAAGAGCTATATAATATATTAATAATCAAATGCAATGCGTCTACATTATAAACCTGTAACACGCATGAATTTAAAAGTTTCAGTTTCAAGCATGAAAACGTCTGTGTGACATGCGCACGCAATGTTGCCATGTATGAAGACTATGTGCGAAGCCGGAAGGATATTTCTTAACTAAATGTCGCATTTACAGCAAGCCTAATTTTACAATCGAAATTGAGCATTCAAAGCCAGAAGTGTTGTAGTGCTTAGAATTACCTAGAATTAATAGTAATTTTCGGGCAATGAAATTTTTTTATAAGATTTTATTCGTTAAAGATTTGCTCATTTGCCAGAATTTTGTAAAATTTATCACGGCCGAGGTTTGGTTCCACGAAGAATAATTTCGTGCACCGGAACTCCAATCGAGCTAACTTTTTGGTTGAAGTTTAAATTGCGTTCAATTAGTTTACAATGAATTAGTTTCAACACATCTTCAGCGAAAATTAAATATATTCTGAAATACGTTAGTGAACAAAAAGTTACCATTTATACGCAAAGAAAATTGCCTTATTAGTATGGAATACATTTGGAAAACTTTCACGAGTAAGTAGAAAAGTTATTTTAACACTAAATTTACACACACAATTTTAAATTTTGAGAATCCTGTTATGACGCAGCCGCGTATGTCTTCAGTGTGTGATTTTCGAGGTGTAATTTTTCTTTAATTCGTGTTTTATTGGCAAATTACGAATGCCCAAAAAGACTAGCGAAGACAACTCTATGAATCAAGAAAGACGTTTCTTAAGACAATAGAAGAACTGCAGCTTTCCTATGCAGAAAAGTGGTTCAGATAATGGTACAAAGGAATGGTAATTAAACAGAACACAATTAGGTATCTGCTACGAAAAAAACTTGGAAATGCTCCAATTTAAGCACGTAAATAAACTTCCATGTTTAGTGATAGTGTATTTTATAGATGTTCAGTCATTTCGATTATCATCAAGGCACACCAACTATGACGAGAAACTCCGTTTTCTGAGACACACACTCTTCAGTAGCCTGACACGGCTGCTCGAGTTACAGAAACACATGGGCACACCGGCGAGGAGCACGTTGTGCACACCTCACACGTTTACGCCTAGGAGGACACTATTCAGAAAATACTAGCGTTCATGGCGTAGCGCAGAAGTTGAGGACTTGCATTTTCTGTACTTTTAAATTTGGCACCGATACCCAGCACAGTTATGACAATATTAGAAAACGGAGCGCGGACCCGAAACTAATTCGCTTTGGTCGACTCAAATCGGCCAGTTTGTGAAATATGAGTAAAAAATTTGTACAGTGAATTTTGCACGTCGGTGAAACATCAATGATATGATAAAGTTCACTTGGTCCAGAATTTTAATTTAGATAAATCGTTACTCAACTCTTGAACGAAGTGTATCAAGCTTGACATTTGTCTGATAGGTATTCAATATGTATGATTTAGAATATAATATTAGGTTAATTGTTCACATATCATTGGGTTTAATTTTATACACGTATTCATTACTCGTGATTTCTATGATCATATCAATGCAACGAGGAAGAAAAGGCTTATTTCTTTCCACATTGGCTTCCAGAATTTTACATTAATTAATTTACAGTTGTTCTAGCATTTACTACACATATTATTTCTGATAAATGTGCAAGCTGTTACCCTAAAAATGAACTGCATTAAGATATTCGGGGTTCATCTTGCCAATTGCAGAACGCACAACTCGGTTTTCAGGGCTGCTTTTGGCATAGCATGAACGTGGTTCCTAAGCAACTCACTAACATTTTTAAAAACAGTTTTTAAAGAATTTCTATATTTAAATATACTTGTTTGGCAACCAAATATTCTGTTGGCAACAAAATATTCTTCCTGTTACCCGAAAGCAAATTGAGAGACTATGGTCTCGATGCGACGGTTGTGAGGAGTATGAATACAAAAATCTCTTACTTTTCTAGTGAGAGCTAATACAGAAAAGTATTAACCTGGTTTCTTAAGTTGCAACTCAATTTGATGTATACAATCAATTTTGTTCCATTTAACCTTCTACTCTGAAATTGCTATTGGCATATATTTATAAGATTAAGACTACAAATGGCTATGTAATGATTTTCACGAGTGCAATTTAAGTCGTTGTCATTCAACTGAAGCTCATACATAGTCGTCAAGTGCATGTGGCACAGTACAATCAGGAACAATTACGAAATTAAAATGTAGCTTTCCTGAAGATCTTTCAAGCAGGTGGTCGACAATTTAAAATACTGAACTTACTCATATGTTTAAGAAAAAACTCAATGAACAATAATGATAGTCCATTGCGGTCATCAGCAAATTCCCAAATTAAAATAAAAACATATCAGCATAATTTGTTGGTAAGAATGCCTAAGGTACTATTTATCTCGACCAATTAAAACCATTAAAATTATTCAAAGAGATTAAGTGTTGCAGTGAAAGTAACCTGTCAATGAAGTTACTATTTGGTTCATTGATTTACGAGACTGGAAGCGTATACAGGGTGTTCATAAAGTCTCTTATAAAGTCTTTCATAAAGTCTCAACAGCACCTCTCTGACAAACAGGATCCCTGAAACACAAATTCAAAAACTGATTAAAAACTTTAATAAACACTGAAACAATAGAATAAATCTGAATATAATATCTTACCAAATGCATTTGTATTAAATTTTTGAAATGGTAAAGAGACTTTATGGGCACCCTGTAGAGTTGATGATGTACATTGAAAAACTCGTACAAGCAAAATTTTGGAGAAACTGTGAGCTTGGCTGCATCAGGGGAGCAATGGATGACATGTGGAGGAATATATCAGAATTTTTCCAGTCGTGATGCAGTACGAGAGTTGAAAAAAACGCCCCTAGGTATCTCGATTATATTGATGTGGACGGAACGTGGGATGCCTTTGGGCCATGAATGCTAGGCGATGTACATGATTTTGCTGTATAAAAATATCATACTGAAAGAGAACACATTAGTATAGTGTTTAGGTAACAGTCGTTGCTGATTTTTTTGTGTATGAATGAACGAAGTTCGTGAATTTGAAAGTTTTTGGAGAGTGGACTGTTTATAAAACACGGATGCAGTACATCTCTTCAGTGAAAACGTACGTGACTGAGAAACTAAAACCAGGGAAAATTATAAACTTATCTGTTTACAAAGTTTTCCCTCACAAACTAAATTAAAAGGAAAATAATGATCTGACGCAATTCTGTGTTTCTATGTAATTTCTTCCCAGAAAAAAAGAATCTTAAGCAACAAAAATTAGACGACAATAAGCAATATATACCCAAACTCGCGTGATATTTTTAAAAGCACCTACAGCAGATATTAAAATACTAGTAGACCCACAAGCAAAAATTTCACGTTTTTACTTAATTTTTTCATTTGATTTGCCAGTGGACGCGGGCTTTGCGAAGGAGTTTTCACATTGAAGGATGTGCCGTTGGTATCCACAATACAATGCTTACAATACATGTATACCAAGCCTAATTTTCTCCTATCTAAATCCTAAAGAGCGTCACAGAGAGACGGACCAAGCAAGCAAACAAGCAATAAACTGTGTATTATTATATAGAGGGATTACATTATAAGCAACACTAGTGGACCCACACGTGAAAATTTACTTGTTTTTTACTAAATTCTTTCGTTTGATTTGCCAGTAGACGCTGGCTTTGCGAAGGAGTGTCCAGATTGAAGGATGAGCCTTTGGTACCAAAATCCACGAAACAATGCTTACAAACCTTTTGAATTTCCTCTTATCTAAATCCTTAAGAGCGTGACAGAGAGATGGACCAAGCAAGCAAGCAAGCAAGCAAGCAAGCAAGCGAACAAGCAACAAACTCTGTATTATTATGTAGTGGAATTTCTAAACTTTCCACACTCGCATGCAAGTAACAAACTAAGTAATTAAGTGTGTTATGAATAAAAATGTTGGAGGCTGCTGTTCTTTTGAAAAATATTACTTTTTCCTCTTGATTTTATTGTTTTCATTTATAAAACGATAACATTGAAATCTTATTATAAAATTATGAATTACACATAAAAATTATTCATTGATCAACACTGACCAAACATTTCACAGGATATGTGATGAGATTTTACATATATTTTACATCACACATCTGCTTTCCAAATGCTCTGGATTTAAGTAATCGCTCGTTCAAAACACACAGAACTTCTTTTTAAGTCTGACGGTATTAGATAATTTAGATAGTATATTGTATTCAACATGATATGAGCAATATGTTAAATCGGGTCTAACCAGCTTTAAGTGAAATTTAGGTGAAATGTGTGAGGCTAAATTTTTGAAGTTTTACTGTTTGGAGAAGGGAAGATTCTACGAGTGTGAAGACCTTATATAAGACTCGTAAACTGACTACGCTTCCCAAGTGGAGGTTAAATGACGGTGTATACTTCAATCTTCATCTATGACACAAGATAACATCTGCAGCAAAGGAATACATATATTCAATTCAATCATTCTCAGTCGAAGATTTAGAATGCGCTTTGAATTTTAATTTTACCGTCTCGAGAATAAATGTTTAGACGGCACTCGGATCCACATGCAACCACAGTTTTTCCTAGTCTTGTAAACATATTTATTTTGCTTTCAATTAAATGTACTTATTCCACTTTAAAGACAGATATTATACCTACTCTAATGTGCAATACATTTAAACTAATGACGAAGAGAAATTACAGAAAATCATGAAATAAAACACAATATAGGAAACCACATCAACCCTCGTAAATTGGCTAGTGTTCAGAACGTGTAGAATTTTATGTTAAAAGAGATAGCAAGTTTTGAATGTTGTACTATCCTTATCAGGATCAAACCCTTCCATTGTCTCTGCGTCTTCTGGGCAGTTTTTTCTCATCCGTATTTCAACATCAGTGTACAACCTATCCAAGTTGTATTGCCAGCCGTGCTCTGTAACAGCCTGGCAAAATGCAACTATAAAACGACTTCCAACACCATATTTCCTTACGCATCGGTAGCCCACCTTGCAAGCGTACAGAGTCATCATATCGTTGAAATCTTTAGGACGAACCACGATCGGAGACAACTGATCTGTGCTAAGAGTTTCTTGCTTCGTTTTGCCCTTTCCAGCGTGATCACGATGGGAACTAGTCTGCCTTTTTTCCATTCCTGTGAATGCACTAATAGCTGCGACTGTTTCTGCTTTGACTCCTTGAAGTATTTCTTCGATTTCAGCTTCGGTCAAATTTTCTTCGGCCAGGCTCAGAAGCCGACCAACTTGTTCCAAGTCTTTCAATGAAGTTTCTGTAGAGAAATCTTTATCAGGTGAATCAGTAGTTGGGGCTACTGATGGAGTAGTGTCTGCTGGGTTAGGGTCTACAGCTACACTTTCAGGAGGATTTTTTTCCGCCAGCCTCCGGCAAAATGCTGCAAGAAAAATCTTTGGCTTGCCTTTTAGTTGCGGACAATGTTTATCGTTGAACATCGTGCGCACCCTGTCTATGGTCACACATTTACCGTCAGAAGTAAGAAACTGCTGGCCATCTGTCCTGTTTCCATGACTCAGCACAACCAAAACAAAAATTTTGGATTGAGTAAGTTCTTCCCTCTGGCTTATTTGCTCAAGAGTAGAGAGGAAAGTGTTTTGATCAAGGTCTTCATAGGGCTCTACATTGTAGCTGGCTTGTTCGAACACGCATTTTAGATTCGCCACATCTTTTTCAGAACCTGTCCTTTCCATTTTTTTAATATTTTTGAAATTGAAAATGACCATGTTTTTGGGTCCGTCCAGTGGGTAATGGTCGTGCTCTCTGACGTCAGTCCCATCTCTGAGGTCCAGCTTGAAATTGCTGGACTGCGCAGAGCTGGACACGTCCAGACGTTCAGGTGTGGATGCCTTAATGTCGTCTGGCTGCTGCAAGTCCAGCGTGTTTTCAGCTCCCTAAAAAAGTTAAATGAAAATCCGCTAGAACATTTCTGCTAAAGAAATATTAAGAACATGCAATTTGCCACTGGTATGATGAGTTTAAGAAAAAATTTACGAATTAAAAGAGTTAAATGAGACTCCCACACACTGCTGCAAGTCCAGCGTGTTCCCAGCTCCCTAAAAAAGTTAAATGAAAATTCGCTATAACATTTTTGCTGAAGAAATATATAATAAGAACATGGAATTCGTCACTGCTACGATAAGTTTAAGAAGCAAATTTTCAAATTAAAGAGTTAAATGAGACTCCCATACATCAGCAAGCATTTTGCTTGCTGAACAGGCAACTAAATGGTTATCCCAAGGCGTTTTTTAACCCTTTCAGTACTGACGGCATCTCTGGTAGCCGCAGTCATTTTTCGCCTATTAAGATGCAGAGCAACACGTGTGTCTGTGCAAACGCTGGTAGGGCAGTGCAAGCTACAGTTTGATCAGGACAATGCAGTGACCGTAAAACATCACAAAGCATCTTTTTTAAAATTTGATGTTAAATATGTTGAAAAAGGTTCTGATATTTGCATCATGGTACCGAAAGGGTTAATGAATTTATTTCTTTCATTTCCCAGTCGACGTCACCTTTCCGAAAGAGTTTCAATAAAGAAGAAAAAGAAGCCTAATAACAAAAAATCACGCATTTTTTATAGAAACTGAGTATCCTCAACACCATGATTAAAATACATGCGCTGAAAATATGACAATGTATGCTTTAAAAAATGCTATTTTCGATGCTAAAATTTGGCTAAGATAATTGAATTTTTATGGTTCTAAATTTCAGAAATGAAAATTTTCTTCTATCTTTTCTATAGTGCATGACACCAAACACACATAAATAAATATCTCTACGCAACGGCTATTATTACATAGGGTGGATAGTAAGTTATTTCTGTTTTGTGACTAGGTAAGATAGGAGATAATTTATCTCATTGAAATTTAGGATCCTAAAAATATTATCATACTGCGAACATGTGGGTATCAAAAATACGATTTTTCCAGACACTGCATTTCATTATTTTCACTGAATATATGTTGCATATTAGATTCCACATTACTTTAACGATTTCGTTGTGTTTACCAAAGGCGCCGGATTACTGTAAAATACGCCATTTTTTCCGTTACTAGCCTCCTTTCTCTTCAATACAGAAACTCCTTCGTAAAGACGCATACACATAACTTAAAGAAATTCACGAAGAAACACGTGCATTTTTTTCACGTGGGGTTACTAGTCTTACAGTAAAGTTAACACGTTTGTTGCGATGCGACCCACCGGTAGGTCACTTAGGTTAGGTTCTGTAATTTTTTCCAAGTCTTTTAGTGATTATGTGTACAAAGTAAAGATTTGCACCGGCTAGGCAATCGCAACAAACGTGTTAAAAACGCTACTCACATGGGACTTTTGGCCCGGTGGGTCACTGCTGGGTACATTTTGGTGTCTCTCTGAGATAAATGGATCTTCTCGAGGTTGCTGCGTCGCTCCCAAGTTTTGTGCAGCCTGGAAATATAAAATTATCAATAAATAAATGAACTTTATTTTCAATAGAGTATACAGTACATATACATTGGGTTTGAAATTCTTAATGTTAACATCTTATGAGTAGTCACGGTGCTTATCGACGAGATTTTCAGAGAAAGTACAACCTAACAACGTTAAGTACTAGGAATCGCAATGCTGATGCCGTAATTAACTATTTTTTTCATTTGTAATCTTGAGGGAAATAGTAGTAGTTTTGAAATTTACAATCCTTTTACATAACAGTTCCTCGTGTAGTAGATAAATTATTAAAAATAGATAAAAATTATTCACAATTCGATGCAACTCCTTAGAATTCAGAGTCGAATTTACGGGAGTTATTGTTTTGCATTTCTAACGAAATTAGTCGTAAATGCTGCTATTTTTTCACTTGAAGGTTTAACTTAATTTTGGCAGCACTACTTAAGAATTTACTTGTTTTACATGTTGAAAATGATTTGTACGCTCAAAATATTGTACAAAGGAACATATGTATATACTGTACCTGTATATATAAATACCGCCGGTCCGAGTCCAGAAATCTTTCGTAAAAGTGTACCTCAATTTGTGTACACGAAATACAGTTGCGTTTTGTGCACATCTTGCTGCACAATTCACAGAAATCTTATTTTAGTATAAGAATTCATAAATTAACATTTTTCATAAGGTTGTTCAAATTGGTGTTTCAAATAACACACCTAGTGGTACATAAACGCACGAACACGTAGCCTAATTGCTGAAAGTTGAAGTCTGACTTTACTCGAATTACTTCCATGATTTAATGATTTAGTATAGTCCTAAACCAAGCCTGGGCATGAGGAAGCAAAATTTTAATTTAAATTGAAAAAATGATCGCCATTTTTTGTACTTTGACGTATCGTTTACTTTGAGTGTACGTCACATTAGGAATTAGCTTTTCTTGTGACCATTTCTGGGGAATTTTATGTTCTTAATTCAGTATAGCAATTCCCCGAATTCTTTCCAAGCGAAAATTGTTGAGAAATATTAATTTTTTTAACCTACATTCTAGCTAGCAAGCTCATCTTGTTATCTGAACTTCGTAATAAATTTATCACATAAAAGCATCTAACACGGACAGATTGGTGCGAGTAGTTGAAGTCATGCTTGAATAAATAAGTACGAGAAGCATCATTTCACTTGTCTTGCCTACGCAAGAACATATTTGAGCACACTAAAAGTGTAGGACTAATATATAGTGGCGGCTTATGTTCTGAATTTTATTTTTACCTTCAAGACTGGGTCCATGATGAATGGGTCATGCCCAGCCTCGACCCCTCCATCACTAGAACTCGATCTGCACATCGAAGGCAAATTAATAACGACAATATTAAATGGTATCTCTATACGCACAGTCTCATTCTAACCATGAATATAAATCAATACGCTCTGGTTCTTCTTAACCTTACTTTGTTCTACGGTTATCGCTTTCCTGTTTGGGAACCTCATCCAAAAATCAAACCTTGTATTTTTCAGAAAAATTAAATCATTCAAAATGCTTTTGCCGTCACTACTCTGCGAAGTCTGTTCATGAAGTCTTTAATAGCCGCGAACTACTTCTAAGGGTATTTCTCTCAGCATTTATTCAATTTTGACTTTAGAACTTTGATACTCTGGCATGGAGTACACAGAGCAGACTTCAACTTGATAATTAATTTTATTTAATTACATTGTACAATATTAGTGAAATAATAATTAGTAAAATTGAATAGAAAACATGTAACAGAAATTACGCCCAACTCTGTAATTCCAGGTTGAAAAAGCGGCAGTTCAAAATACATATACGTATTCACAAGATCAATCCCTTCTCGAACTCATAAACTCAATCTAGTTATTGAATTAATTCAAATTACGTGTGCCTAACTAAAACTACAAAATACATTTTTTGATCCTTTGTACGCCAATTGTTTGTAAATTCCTCAAATAGTCATTTTTATGATTTGCGCAGTGTAACTAAAGGTATGACTTATAATACTGGGATACAGTAGATTCCTTATAGAGATATCAGTTATCTATATAGATTATAGTGTGCTGTCTAACTGCAGGTAACAGTCTCTAGCTTATATAAGAGTTTAGGTTATTTGATTTTTTGTCGATAAATCAATGATGGAGATACAAAAACAGACGTTTTTGAGTTAACTTATTACATAAATTTATGTAAAATTTTGTGTTGGAGATCCGAAATTTTACCAATAATAATAATAAGTCAATTTAACTCCAGGATGTTGTACATTCATATAATATATAAATATATATCCATATTATGGATATATATACGGATATATATGGAGCGGTACCATAGTAATGTACGCATTCACCGTATACTATTCAAAATGCACAGAAATATGTTGCAACTATTTGGAAACATCACTTAGTGAAACTGAAATGATACCACAATGGCAGAAGTCCTACCGCTATAATTTTCAATGTTTAATCGCTCAAATGTTATGTAATATCGGAACAATGATAGGCTTATCATTATCTTTAAAAATCGCAAAGCCAGCGAAATTATCATAATAGATGACAAACCTGTTGCCTGACCAAGCCAGTGAATTATCAGAGTTTAGATGGCCAAACTAGTGTATTTATCGCAACTATGACTGAGTGAGAATATGACAAGTTCAGTGTAGTTCACAATCACAATAGATCAATTAACCAATGACAATCTCGCACTCAAACAGTTCACTTCGCAAACGCAATAGGTCAACAAAATGATCATAATAGATAACCAATTGTGTGTATAGCGATGGCAGCAGTCGGTTCTTGTTCTCGCAGAAATGATGAGCAGTTTGCACACCTTAGAATAAATACCAATTTCTGAATATTACTTCAATTTCACTTGGTTTTTGATTTATACAAAACTAGGTTTGAACTATTTCAAATTATAAGTAACTTGAGGAAATTCAATCAAAAAATGAGGCCTGTATTCTTCAGAGTTCTTGCAATCCATTTCTGTTCATTGTGTATAATTCACACGACTTTCTAATTATTTATCAGCTTTCTGTCATTATTTTGTACATGATTACGGATTCAAATCTCAGTAAATATATCAGTGAGAATAAGTGGACGTCGGAACTGCTCCCCCCCAAGAAAAACATTACTCCGGAGATCCCTAACCTTGACATATTTCAACACAAATCTTAAAAAATCATAAAATAAATTGAATAAGTACATATCGTGCAAATATTTGGGAAAGATAACTAAAAAATAACAATGCTATGTCAACGTCGTTGACAGAAGACTTTCTTATGAATCTTAAATATTTAATACAACGATGTGCAACTATTAGTCATAGGAAGTGTGCGTGATTACTCTGCAACAGACATTAATTGATAAGTAGACGAGGCTCAAACAGTTATGATCAAAGTTTTTGTTATGCCCGCCTGAAACATTTCTTATCTTAACGCTGAAGAATAAAACTTTGAAGTAAGAGTTTCAATAAAATAACTCAGAATTTCCTTTCGCTCTTTCGTTAACAAAATGGCGAGATATTCCACACAGCGGCTGAGGTACTCAAGCACACAACTCACAAACTGATGGTTATCTCTATAAGCAAGCAGTGACCTCGAAGCGGCAGACAGGCAGCTTACACGCAATCGGTCTCGTTAACAAAATTCATCATTCTATTGTAACATGAACGCCGGATAAAGCAAAATTGTCGTATTTCACGGTAAAATTTCACAGAATATGCTAAATTCGTCACAATTTACCGTTAATTTAACAGTTACATGAATGAACGCTCCAATTCGATTTTCTTAAATTAAACGCCTTCGTTACCCCTGGTAATTGAGATCAGCCAGGAAGTGTAAAATTGCACTTACGATACACCATTATGTGTACGCAAATATATAAATAATTTTATGGTATACATTTGTAATAGCAGCTATGGCACACATGGGCAAACTTTGCCTATTTCGACGTGGCAATTTTTATCGACGGAACACTGTTAAACTTAGCCCATTTAGAAGTGATACTTTTCAGGAGTACAACACAAAAGCAGATAAGTACAAATTAGGAACCGTCATTTCTGAGTATTTTTCATATACCAGGAGATCAATCTTTAATGGCCAGTACTACGAATGATTGAGGCCAGTTACATACACAAAGATTCGTGATGAAATGTTCAGTAATTTTCCAGTTTGACGAGACCTTTATCACTTCTTAGAGTTAAACAGAGAAATAAGAGGATAATTGCAAAATTCAGTCACCCACAACTAATTCCTACAACACTAATATGACCTTGTTTCTGAACATGTAACACTCACTTTTCAATTACATATGCTGATCAAAAAATACGTACTCGTACAACGTTTCTAATGGATACACAATACTTTAAAGGTGTCATATTTAAAAACACCGGCACAATGAGCTTCACATGGAGAAAGTTAAGCAACATACTCACCCATGAATGTCCATTTTTGCTCTGCTTGGATTGTTAACAGAACTAGCGTTTTATCAAGGTTCTGCCCATCATGTGGTTGCCAGAGGCTGAAGTCTCAGATCCGCACTCACTCCCAGATAAGAAAAAAAATTTTGAAGTATTAATAATCTACGCATTATTTTGTGCCTCATATATTTACTCTTTAAAACCAATGAATTTTTCCGATTTATGGAGCACATCCTGAACGAAAGTTAGGAACATCCAGATTGAATACTTGTTTTTTATTATTGTGTTTAGAACTCTCAAACATCATTCGAGATATTCAAATATCCAATACTAAATTTTCATCATAAATTCAATATTTATTAACTTACTGTACGTTTTATAAGTGAACATAAATGACCTCGAACAGCAAGAACAAATGCTCGTTCGGTACGCGTTCTGAACCCGTAATTCTGTATGTACTATGTACTTACAGATCATCGGGGACCCGGACTATAGATGAACTCGAAAACAGGATGTCCTTGAGTGTCTAAACATGGCCGCTGCATTCCGTAAAACATATAGAAGATTATACGATTTAAATAAGAAATATAGATGATCAACATCGTTAACATAATTTCTAATATTTTTGAAGCAAATTTCTGTGCTATGAAGGCCGTGCTATGCATTAAATCGCCTTTTTATGTCAATTGATGCACTTGCACTGATCACGCATTCCTTCAGATGTTTGAAAAAGTGACTTGAGAGTCTATTGTTTAATTATTTTTGACTTCAGCAAAACAAAATGTTTAAATTTTGTTTGCATCAATACGTACTCTATCTGCTAGTTTAAACTTTAAACAACAGAGTGGTACCTTAAATACCGACGACTCCCTACACTGGTATTCGAAGACTGGTAATCCCGACACCGATCACTCCCACGACTGATTTTCATTTGATAAAACAAAAATAAAAGACTATGATAACAATTAAATCAAGTAGATTTTACGTAGAGTAATGACTAATAGATTTTTGCACTATACAACTAAAGGTTGTATTAGTACTAAAAGTACTACAATGAATAGATGTATTGAAACTAGTAGAAATACATAAGTAGCACAAGAAAACCCGTGTGTTTCCATCAAGAGATTGTAGTGCAGCTGCTCTGAACTCATGTGTCCAGACATTTTGTCTGATGACTTATGTTATTCCTACGCATGAATGCTAAAATATCCTCTAGCAATATTGTATTCGCTAGTCTTGACCTCTGAGGAGATATTCTATTCGAAACAGAAGGAAGACCTCGCACGGAACATTATTTCTACTGAAATATTTAGAAACTGAAGTACAGGATGTCCATAAAGTCTCTTTACCATTTTCACTAATAAATTTTTAAAATGGTGAAGAGACTTTATGGACACCCTGTAGTTTTTCTCCGATGTTTCGTAAGGAATATGCGTTATATCTCACCCGTCCGGTTGCACTTGCATGGCTAGTAATTCAAACTTTTATATGTTCTCATATTTTGTTCGGTTAGTTGTGTATGTCGCAATAACAGTGTGAAACTTGAAACGCTGTCTGAAAATGAAACTGAAATATGTGTAAGGAAGGGATTTGTTTTAATTCGATCATGAAAGCAACTTAGATTTGCAAGTCAACTTTTTTAGTGAGTGGAAGTTTTCATGTGTCGGTTTCAATAGAAACTCATCCACGTATACTAGACTATTTTTTCATACCTTGACGTGGTTCATCCTGTTCGTCTGCTAAGGAACGTGTTCGAACAAGCATCGGTGTGGGTATTGTAAGAACACAAAGAGCCCAGCCGAACCAATGGTGTGTTGCGCCTAATGACGTATTGCCGCCTGTTCAACCAATGACGTGTGACGCCTGTTTAACCAATCATGTGTCGCCGCCTGTTCAAACAATGACGTGTCGCCGCCTGTTCAAACAGTGACGTGTCGCCGTCTGTTCAAACAGTGACGTGTCGCCGTCTGTTCAAACAGTGACGTGTCGGCGCCTGTTCAAACAGTGACGTGTCGCCGTCTGTTCAAACAATGACGTCATCCAGTGTGACAGACATCATGTGTCCATCTTTGCCGTTACTTATCTTTCAATTGGAGATGAGGCACAGATCTGAAAGTGGGGGAAAAACTATGCATGAAAATCGTGATGAAATGAAAACTGAGAAGGCCAATAGCAACTCCTTTAAGTTCAGCGTGATGGGTTATCACCTAAAGTTCACCTAGAACACTATGCCGTTATGGTGAAACGAGCATAAGAAAAAATACTGCATAAGAAAAGATACTGCTAAATTTAATCAAATAATCTTGCTTCCTGGGGATCGCAATTTACAGAATATATTTAAAAGTATGATTATTAATTTACAGAGTTGTCTCCTAATTTGTCTCGCAATCCAGTTCGCTTACACTTTACTCGCAAGGATGAAGATCAATTGCCTAAGCTGCAATGCGGTTACTGGAGTCCAGGCTGGTGGGCTGAGTGTATTTCACTTGCCAGAATCCTATTTGGAGCCTTTTGGAGGGCTCCAGTTCTACCAACCAACCAACGAAGGTCAATAATTATTGTTTCTTCCTTGTGCTGCTGTGTTGTGGTCTGGGCTTAGAACAAGAATGTTTCCTTCTCATCAAATCCGGTAACGCAAATGTGCACCAAAAGAAACACTCGGGTACATCTACAATATATTTTCCTTTCAAATGACTAGGACTACTCAATCTCACCTTTTTAAGCGGTGTTGTGAGAGCTAGTCGAATTTTATTCAACAGTTGCACGGACCACTTTCGTTTTTACCATTAAAAATGGAGTAGGAGAGTATCTGCGACAGTAAAATTAACTAGTTGGTCAGTTTACCCAGTGCAATTTGATTAAGGTTTGAAGGAGCATAATCTTAAATACTGCTAGTACATATGACCAAGGGTTTTCCTCCGTGGAAAGAGATTCAACGTACTCGTGCATGATAGTTTTCATATGTGAATCTGAGCTTCAAATGACTTAATGCCTTCTTAAGTACAAGTTACATAAATTTTTAGTCCGAACGTTCTACAGTGAAATTACTACTGTGTTGAAATGTTTCTAAAGCAACATAAAGAGTTGATATAACAATGTTGTGTAACATAGGGACATATCCTAAATTATACAAAATTTCACCCCGGCGATCCCGGATGCATCTGTTCAAGTTTTACGTGCATGAAATCATCTAATTTCTTTTAGGAACACAAAAATAGTTCGACTCGAGTAAGGAGCTGCCTGTTATTCATGGATGATAAGATAAAATATGAAAATAAATATGCCAAGGGTCAATAGTATGTAATGACTCATCATTGAAGCAACAATGCTGAAGATTAGCTAGTGCTTGTCGTTGTTAAGAGAGATTTTCCTTCATGCTAATCAGTTTATTGAGGATTTTCCACTAACATTAACCTACTGATAACCATTATCTTCCTTACTACTAGTGCACCAAAGCAAGGTTGAGCATGAACTATGTACTTAGGAAATACTCAATCATGAAAAGTTCAATTCATAAAATTCGGAGACACCTGGCTTAGCTCTGCAAACTCATACGTCGAAAGAGGGGAATAACCTTTAATGAATTTATTTCGACAGTTAACCTAGTTACGCGCTTACTAGTATATATATAGCTGTAATAACAGCTGTAATTTTCGGCGATCGTTCTTTCGAAAAAGCTTGCGGAGGAAGGAAGCAAAAGCTTCATAGGCACTATGAAGTAACAAAAATATGTGATAAATGTATATCAAAACTAAATGAAAATTGAATCATTAACTTACTCCACGCTGGTTTGACGACTATAAAGAAGACAACCAAGGCGTAACAAATCACCGTGGTATCTCGACGAAGACAATTACTACCTAAGTGACAACGAAGATATCTAAACCAGAACAAGTTATACTGAGGGTTACGACTAGGGTATCCAAACCAAGTATCCAGACGAGGTGTGGAAATAGAAATGGACGTCTGTAAAATGTTAACGAGTTCGTAAACTCTAGCTGACAATGATCAACGCAGTGTTACAGATGAGCTCTGAAAAATACCCTCGAATGAAAATTAAGGGTGTGAAGCATTTTTCAAATTAGGTTTTTAAATCTAAAGGTTGCCTTTTTGGACCTAGAACACAAACGCGTACCGACGATTTTTAAGTTCTTTTTATTTCAATTTGAAGATTTTTACATATATGATTTATGAACAGTTGATTCGTTTTCGTAGAATGAATAGATACGGGGTTCGCTTTCATATTTTGAAAGCTGTAAACTGTAATTAATAACATTAAAATCTGAAGTTTTGCATATCGAAAATCACAACGATGAATTGCTGTCTGTAACGCAGTATAATTTAATTAAAATAAGAAAAAAGTTCTACTTGTGCCCTAATCTTGAGACCTTTCCCTGGTACCACCAATAGAGCTTGGAAGATCTAATTTCTTCTCACTTTCAGAGTACAGGGTGTCCATAAAGTCTCCTATAATAGTCTCTTATAAAGTGTCAACAGCACCTCTCTCACAAACAGAATCCTTGGAACACACAAATGCAAAATATGATTAAAAACTTTAATAAACACTGAATACAATAAAATAAATCTGAATAAAATATCTTATCAATTGAGTTTGTAATAAACTTTTGAAATGGTAAAGAGACTTTATGGACACCCTGTATAAGTATTGTAACACTGCTCAACAGCTACACAGATGCGTATGGCAACACTGTAGTGCAAGAAACCTAGGCAAGTAATTGCGTTTCTTATCATTAATCACCATTAGGTTGCCAGATTGTCCTTTTCCCTTGACAACTTCTCGAATTCGGCTTTTTGAGACGGCATTTGTTCGTGAACTCTACATACGACCATTTTACGGCCTTAACATAACATATTAATGATATTTTTAATATTTTTGGTATTTAACACATATACATCATTTTCATTTACAGGGTGTGAAACCTGATCGACGACACGATGTTAACATCAGTTTCCGCTCGTCCGATGCTGGACAAAGGGCTCTTTCAATTTCAGGTGCATTGCTTTGGAATAAACTGCCCACGCACATGAAGAAAAACCAATCAATTAAAAATTTCAAAAAAAACGTGACACAACAT
>VCRD01003832.1:44304-54472 GCA_006783055.1 Trinorchestia longiramus
AACGTGATGTGAATGTTTATGTATACCCGTAGGTACTGCTGTTCTATCATCTATGATACTATGCATAGAATACCTACCACTTAAGGATTTTATGATAAGGCATTTTTAAAAACCAATGATGTTACACTTCTTATGTACCAACTTTATTGGAAATATACGTTTTTGTTTGTTGTTGTTTGTTTAGTTTATTGACATCCTATAAACTATATTTTCATTCGAATATTATTAATTTTGAAGCAAAGTATAAAAATGACGGGCATAAAATATGTTTGATATTGAATTGATATAGTTAATTACTGTTTCATTTGCCCTCTGTTACTTAACTACTCTTTTCAATGCAGGAAAAATCATTCATGAATGTTTCCAGTATCTGCAATTGAATACGTACCTAAATACTCGTATTAAAGTGAATCGTGTGATGCTACAGATGCATTCAATAATCTTTCATTACTCCATCCATGGAATATTTGAGCCCATAGCTGCCGACAATATTGGTGTTATTGAACAAACACAGAAAAATTGTTTTGAAGGAGTGAAGATAAGGAAATACATTTGAGAATACAATTCGGAAAGTTAGAATTACCTACTGGTTTGGCATATATCGCCACAAACATTTAAAGGCATTATCTACAGGGTGTCCATAAAGTCTCTGATAAAAGTTTCTCATAAAGTCTCAACAGCACCTCTTTCACAAACAGGATCTCTGAAACACACAAATTCAAAATGCGATTAAAACTTTAATAAACACTGAATACAATAGAGCAAATCTGAATAAAATATCTTATCAATTGCATTTGTAATACATTTTTGAAATGGTAAAGATACTTTATGGACACCCTATATCTATGCACTTTAATGTCTTGCAACTCCTGCGAGTAATGTCTTCCTCGCTAGAATTGTTTACTACGCTTGTACTTGCGATTAAAAAATATAAGAAACTAAATGCATCTTCATTTTTTAGGTGTTGTGATTAGAATATAAGGTCATGTTATTAACAACTATGTCCTGCAAAGATCTTGCGATAATAGATACAATATTAACATGCTTCAAAGCATGCATGCTCTACGGCAGTGAACCTATTACCAGCAACGTCGAAATCTAATACATGTAACTCTTTTTCACTTCTCTAGACGACTCAAATGCAAAAAATGAGGTGGAAACACTACTTAACACCAGAACGTGTTCTGGTTTCTACACGGGCTGGTGGGCAGTGAACTGTAAGTTCAAAACAGCCAGTTGACACCTGTACCGTTTTTCAAGTGCATGTGCAAATTATATTTCACAATATAAATTGTTTGTTTAGCAACATTCATGCAAGTTACCCTCTAACTAGAGTTGAGAACCCTTGACAATGCAATAGCAGAGAGTAGTACATAAAAATGATGTGGTATTCCTAAATTTTTATGCAATCGTGCCTGAAGGATGCTGAACTCAAAGATTGGTTACAACAGGATGACAAAATTCCTGACACCTCCTACTGCTTTAATTGCAACGTTGTGTTAAAAAATGCTAACGAGTAAATGCTTGTTGTTCATCAAGACAGTTCAAAACAATAATTTTTTGCATCTGTTAAATCTGTTATCAAGTAGGATTCATTTGTAGGGAAAAAATACTCTTACACTGACTGAAAATTCATTAAAACAGATTTGTTGATAACAGGTTAGTTTACTGAACATCACGTGCCTTTCCTTCATAAATTCACTGTAGAAAAAGAAAATGAGCGGATAACCATTAAAATTAAAAAAAGCGGATAACCTTCATCAAATAAATAAACTTGATGGAGATTTGTACAAAATTGACAATTAACAAGTATTACTTAGTAGTTTTCGTCTTCATGTGGTCAACAGTGCAGCAATGATAAGTACGTATTGAATTCTGTATGCATTTTACCATGATACAAATTTTATCATTAATTTGTTAATTATACGTTAATATTAATTTGTTAATTATCCGACCCAAGAATGGGCCAGAAGGTTCGTTCCTATAGCTGAATTCTATACTTTCTACGAGCTTGGTTCTTTAGAACTAATCTGGGTTTACATTTTCTGGGTTTTTTTAAATTTTTAGCGAGTGGCAACCGCACAACATTGATTCCTCACGATGCCTCATGCTGCCATGCAGATTGCAGACCAGGCTGACCAGCCTTACTAACATCAGTGGCGAGATGAACGTGAACGGGTAAGCATCAAACAATACATATAGTTTTTGTAGCTCAGAAACATTTTGTGTTGTGCTCCAATATTGCTATAATTTTGTGTTGTGTGTTCCAATATTTGTATAATTTTGTGTTGTGTGCTCCAATATTGCTATCATTTAGTGTTGTGTGTTCCAACATTGCGTCATTTTGTCGTGTGGTCCAATATTGCTTTCATTTTGTGTTATGTGTGTAAAGATTACTATCATTTTGTGTTGTGTCTTACAGCACTGCTATCATTGTGTGTTATGTTCGAACATTGCCATAATTTTGTATCATCCTGCCATCACTCATGACTTTCGTAAATCCTAGAAGAATCTATGGAAATTAATATTGTTTTAAATACCATGCGAGTTAAGTTCTCAATATTCAGTTGGAAAAAGGTTTACGAAATTAGAAAGTCTTCTGCAGTTGTTCGACATCGCTAAGAAAATTTTCTTTCAACTAAAAAACTGAATTTTTTCTTGAAGAATGACAGTCTCAACAACATTCAATAATTTTAGTTAGTACAAATTCTTAATTTGAGACTCTGCCAAAAATAAATCGTAAATTCTGTGAGGCTTGATGAAATCTAATACTAATTCAAGATTATTGTGTCTTATGATGCAGTTTCACAGGTTTTTCATCATTCAATGAAAAGATAATAGCTGTGATGCTAGGATGATGTCACCATTCAGGTTTAGTATCATACGAAATAAGGTCATTATGTGTAAACTGAAATTCTTGCTAATTATAGTGCTGGAATACAGACATGTTAGTTATTGAAGAAAATTATCATTGGTTATACTTAACTTTTCACCTTGATAAAACACACACACACACTCATATATATATATATATATATATATATATATATATATATATATATGAAAGTCATGATGCTTTACATAAAATTATAACAACGCAAATATCTCAGAGAGATCTTTCATTTTCATACAGGACCAAAATTTCACCATTCATATTACTCGTAACATGTTCTTACTTGTGTGTAAGTTACAATGCCTCGTACTCAAACATCTAATGTTTTCAGATATTAAAATAAGCGAAATGAATTTGAGTTTAAACTTTCCAGTTGAATTCACAAATACCTTACAAATAGTATTATAAAAAAGCCTTATATTCTGGCTATCATATTACAAAAGTTATTATTATAAAAGCCTTATATTCCGGTTGAGTTTACAAATACCTCAACTTAAGCGATGTCGTAACACACGACACAACTAAAACACAACGCACGTACAAGAAATTTGAGTTCACCAATCATGATAAGTTATATTTTGATTATTTTCACGTTGGAATGGATTTATTTATTAAAAACCCTAATAGGGTTAAACTCTTATTTCTTGTGACCCTAAAACTACTGGCGCTTTCCCTTATAAGCTCAATGAAGTTTCGGGTGAAGGAACTCGAGTCAAATGAAGAAGTAAACAATAAAAATTATGCAGCTCTCAAAATTGAGTTAACTTCAGTATTATAATGTTTTTAATAAGATGAACCTGGAGAGAACTATTTAAACAAATACAAGTTATTGTGTCGAAGATGGGATTCGTTTCCGTAAAATGTCACGCATCTTTATTCCAAAAACCAGTATCTTTTCTGGTTTTGAAGCTATTCATGATCTTTAAGGTTGCATGATGTTAAATTTATTTTTCATCATCAAGCGTTTAAAAGTTTATTTATCGTTTTCTTCTCTTCTAATACATATTTACTCTTCTGATGGTTGTCAACGGACGGAAAGCCCTCTGCCAGACTCATGGTCTTCTCATGTATCTTCCAGCCACCAGCATCATAAGGTCAGAAAATTTATTTGTGGCCATATGCGATTTACGCTTTGAATGCGTTCTTAAACTACTTAGTATTAATATGAACGCGTTCTTGAACTATTTAGTATCTATACTGCACATTCAAAGTTTTTTAAACTCACGACAATAGTGGGGATACGTAGGGTACGTTTATAGAGTTGGGTTTTCTATATTTATTCTCTATTAACTTCAACTTCAATTTATTAGAACTTGAAGAGTGAATAATAATGTTATTTCATATTAAAAATAGGCAATCGTTTTACATATTATAGCTTGTAACACGATTTAACGTATCATAGTGAGAATTTTTTTTTAATTCTTCTAAGGCTTCGATTTTATTAAGTTGGGCAATAATGTCAACCCTTGTGTACTTAACTGATAGTGCTTTCAACACACTTAATGAAATCTAGCGTCAAAAGTTTTAAAGACATAAAGGATGCTATTGAACTTTCGAATTTGCATGTTAGTCACAGCGAAACTCGGGGTGAGCAAAGTTAGGAGAGTAAAGAATATGCTGCTGTATAGTCTGTGATAAGCAGTGGTATCTGCTGTAGTGATAATATGCACTAGTTTATAAAGTGATGTCATCGATGTAAAAACAATAGCAGTTATTTTTCCCTCGCAGCAAGAACTTGTACTCCGACCGTAATGCAGCCCACAAAATAGATAAGGAAAATGCTTCACACATGACTCATGATTGCAATAGATAAGAAAAAGATCAAGATCCTGTATTTAATATTTATTCAACCTAATGGGATTTCAAACGCGTGAATAAATATATAAATAAACAAGTATCCGACCTGACATTACATAAGCCAATTGAAAAATAAAACAGGGAACCTAATCTTTCTTTCACCCCAGTCCACATGCTGGCGAGAAGTCTATTAATTTTTGTTCACTCAACTTATGCGTTTGATTTTTATAAAAAAAATGTCGGAATAAATTTTCAAAAAGGAGTAGTAAAGAAGTAGATTTATAATCAAAGTGACGTAATAGTACTATATGTTAGAATCTAATGGGAATTCTGAACATCCATATCGGTGATATAACATCAATTTCGAGACCACGCTCGTCATAGTTCTGATCTTACAGAGGTCAAATTTGTGTTTATATTTCTAATGAAGTATTGAGTTTATTTTTCTGCTATTCTTTGAGCTGTAAATAATGTTGTCATATTTGTCGTTTAAGGCGATTAGTTAGGTGTGTAAACTACCTGAATACTACAGGAAACATTCATAAATTGTGGATAACTCAGAACAACGAGGTTATGCTTTGTTTGTGAACAGTTATTTTAGGCCATCAGAACTCTTTTGGAAGGTGTGCTCATTCTTGATTCCCCAGCAAAATTACAGTTAAAAGACAAATGAGAAATCAAATGAAAACAGTAGAATGATTATTCAACGCTGGTGCCAGGATAACAATGCCAGTGTCTTTCAACAAGATGTCGTCAACTACCTCTAGGATTTCTTTAAAGTTCAACCACAGACGTGAAGAAAAGGAACATTGTATCGTGATACCCCTCTAGTTGTGCCACTAATAAAACCAAAGGATGAACCCTAAATCTTAAAGAAACTTTATTTTTCAGAGAGATGGAGTTCTCGTGGAGGCGCTGCGGTCTCCCGAGACCGACTCCGTGGTTAACATCAGAAGCAGCACGTCGCTGCAGCCTGCATCCAAGGTACTAAACCCTGTACACTCTTAGAGATACATGCTGAACCCTGTAAATTGTTAGAAGAACATACTGAACCCTGTAAATTGTTAGTGGTACATACTGAACCCTGTAAATTATTAGAGGTATAAACAAAACCCTGTAAACTCTTAGAGGCACATACTGAACCCTGTAAAATCTTTGAGGTACATACTGAACCTTAGAGGTAAATCGCAATTTCAGTGTGGACGAAAACCCTTAAATAATCATTTTCAAAGAAAGGACGGCTCTTAACGAGAAACTTTAGCGTTTAAACTTCGTAAACGAGAAGTTGCGTTGTACTTGTTCTTTATGTGTTTTGAACTGCAATGTTTTATAACGAAAGTTAGTTCCAATCTAATCTCATATTTATTATGAGTAAATCTAAATTATTATTTGTAAATCTATACGTTTTTGCATAACATAGAATTAATATATTTAATGAATACAATTGGAAAAATGTTAATACCCTAATACCTTTTCTTGATTAGCAGGGGGAGGATTTTTTGGAATCTCTGCAAAAAGGGAAATCCGATGATTTTGATGCCTCGCTGAACTTCAGTAAACACAAGAAGAAGAAAAAGTTATTCGTGAATTCATGGAATGAAGAAAATGTGCGAGAACATGATCATTATCCAGTAGATGGTCCTAAGCACTTTCCTGTTTTTAATTTCAAAGAATTCTCTGATCCAAAAATACCGTCACGAAAGTGGACCGAGCAAGACATTAAAAAACTCAGGCAAGTTTTCGGACAAGGAAAATATGTTATGGATAAAATTCTCGAAAACTTGGACCAGCGGACATTTTTTTCAAAGCTTCTTGAAATAAGTCAAATGGAAGAGCTCTATGACTGCAAAATATTTATTTTGGCAATCATGAGTCACGGCGATGGAACTGCTGGCCAAAACTTCATAACATCAGATGACATGAGTGTTAGCATGGATCAGGTTCGTGCGTTCTTTGATGACGTCCATTGCCCTCAACTGAAGGGTAAACCTAAAATATTTCTTGCATGCTTTTGCCGAAACCAGAGTGTTGCTCCGACAGACCCAGTGCCATCTGTTCCAGAAACTAAACCATCAGACTCAACCACTCCTCTTGACAACTCTGAAAAGGAATTTGCTCATTTAGAGGAGTCTGATATAGACGCTTTGTTGCGTCTCTCAGAAGATAACATGCAGGAAGAGAAAGCATCCACTTCTGTCGAGAGGAGCTCGGAAACTAACATGCATGTTCCAGAAACTGAACCATCGGACCCGAGCCCTCTCCTTGATGACGGCATGCTTGAAAAGGAATTTGCTAATTTAAAGGAGTCTGATATAGACGCTTTGCTGCGTCTCTCAGAGGATAACATGGAGGAAGAGAAAGCATCCACTTCTGTCGAGAGGAGCTCGGAAACTAACATGCATGTTCCAGAAACTGAACCATCGGACCCGAGCCCTCTCCTTGATAACGGCATGCTTGAAAAGGAATTTGCTGATTTAAAGGAGTCTGATATAGACGCTATGTTGCGTCTTTTAGAAGACAACATGCAGGAAGATACAACTTCCATTTTTGGCCAGATGGGCACGGAAACGGCGTCAAAGTTCATGTTGCAGCTGGAAGAAACTCAAAACTTGGAGACTGTTTCTTGTCAGAATAATGAAGAGGCAAAAGACCTGATGATCGACAATCAAGCCTCTAACCCTAGAAATTGCACAGACATGATTACAATGTACTCGTGCAAGAAAGGTCTGCGGACGGCTCGAACCAATAAGCATGGCATCATATTCATCGATGCACTGTGTCGTGCAGTAGCTGAGCACGGGTGGCACTTTAACGTAGAGAGAATTTTTGCGGACGTGGAGGAGAAAATGAGAGAAATGTGTCCAGATGAATGTGACTCTTTGGAAGGATACGATCCTGACAAAAAGACGGCGGTATTCAAAACTTGCTATTTTTTTAGCTAGATGAGTTCTAGTTTTTACTGATTTTTTAAAGTAACTATTACATTTTTAATTTTTAAGGTTAATATTAGAGTTTTCAATAACGTTGTGTATTATGCACAGTTAAGGTTCTCTTATAGTCTTATACTCAAGAAGGCTCATTACCTTTTCACGCAGTGATTATTTTTGAAAATATCCTAGTTACTGTTTGAGGTAATGCACAATGAAATTTTAACCACACATATGTAAGCCTAGCGCTGAAAATTGTTGAAAAAAAAATAAAAATTTATATACAAAAAGAAGTATATATTATCTTTGCCTATGAGTGAGGTCGCACGTGCTGAATTCTATATCAATTTTAGCTCTAAATTATCAATAAGTTTTATGCCCATATGATAATTCTACATGACAGTTCACGAGGAGTATTTACTTTCATGCTGACGACGTACTAACTGTGCGCTTATGTTCCATATTGGTTCCTCATGGAACAAAAAAAAACAAATTAACTAAACTTTCAACGCATTTTGGTGTGTCATGTCGCTGGGCAAATCTCACACAGTTGATGCTAGGACTCCTTTGAAGTAATGATTTTATACTGGTTCGTGGGTGGATTCTAAAGTCAGTATCTACGTCTCGTACTCAGGTAATTTTTTTATAGCTCATGTGAATGTAAACCAGATCATGTAAACCAGAAATGTGGTCGAACATAGTTCTGGAACGAGCAAGGTCATGTATGTATAATACTGTCAGTTGGAATGCCGTCAGTTTCCGCATAGAAACAGATTTTGTTTCGATTTAGTAAGCGAGAATAACTGCTACTATTTTAAATATAGTAGTGTTACCTACTCATGGTGTAAAAGGGTTACTAAATGAAGACAATCAATTTGAAAAATAGCAATTGGGACAAAAAATTGAATAAGTAAAAAATTACTCCATGAAATTACATGAATTGGTGATTGACTGTACTCTATTGATTGAAATCCGCACTTTTCATTTAGATGTTATATTTTATGCACCATAAACATAGTTCTAAATCCCCAGTTTTAGCAAATGAATATAGGAATGATTTTTGTGATTTAAATTACCTTAAAACATTAAAATTGTTTTAGTTTACATATTTTTTAACCCCTTTACATATTCTCGTTTTCATGCTTTATAATTATACTATATTTGTAACTTAATCTCTACAGCATGTGGGATAGTTTGTGTTCTACTTGTTCTCATCACCGAGACACCATGTTTTTGTCTGTGTGTGGTGGTTTTATCTCCTAAAATGTAATTCCAATATCTCAATTGTTATCATCTATCCTATTCTACTAAGTTTAGTATTATTTTTGTTACTATTTGCAACGCATGGAAACGTGTATCGTACACTGGATTAAGGGAGACTAACACCGTTTCGACTTTTGCTCCCCGAAACTCTACTACGAAATAATGGAACAAAATTCAGATGTTACGTATTCAGTACAGTACTCAAATATGTAGTGCAGTCATTTTAGCAGTAGCAGCATAACATCAACCAAAAGCAAAATAAACTATATATACCCATTAAAATCATCCAGCCGTACAGGTTTATACGAATATTAACGGATGTAATTTGTTCTGAATAAAACCAGTCAATTGGTTATACAAATTCACATAAAGGTAACAGCATATGAGGTATTATAATACACAGAAACAGGGTTTGGAAACGGACTTATTAATGGCGATGGCTACTTACAGTTGTCGAGTGATGTACGGGATGTGAGAAACCGAAACATCGCATTACTGTTCCGATTTCTTCTAAGAATCTGTTGAAGAAATAAGCGTTTAACTAGCAGAGCGGGGACAGACATAGGTACATATACCCTTCATGAAGCTTAACTAGCGCCTCTCCGAGCCTATACCTCAGATCAAGTCAAGTTTAATGAATAAAATGGGCACAATTCTATTTTCAGATGTCATATTATTAAGATCCGTAAGTGATAGAAATACGCCAAATTGATTGATAGCACCAAAAACGAAATTTATCCCTTCGGTAAAATTAAAAAGGATAAATACAAGCATGAACAATGCTAACGTGGAGGGTACACTGGCAAAGATAGTAGTCAAACAATACAAGAACTAAAAAAGATAAATTTCTCAAATTTAATTCGTAAAATAACCATGGCGAGTTTCTTCAATGGACATCAATGTCTCATTGGCTTCACTTCGTGCATATTAGAATCTCGGGGACCGGAGGGAAAATCTCGACACCGATCTCAACACCGAACTTGACCCGAACTTAAAAATCTTGAGATCTCCAGAAAAATTCTTGAAACAACAGTTTCGTTAATTATTTACGTTCTATGCATCATAGGACCTTCATTTTGGTCTCAAATTAAAGCTAATAACATCCTCTCACTGAATAATTATAAATTAACGCCCCTTGCTTAACCACCCGCACTTGGGGGACGCCGTTCCTTGACACCCGTTTTGGAGTCCACTAACGATATATATACCTTCCAGTTAACGTAATTATTTCTCATCTATTCATCCCACAAACTTTATTTACATATCAAATCAAAGCTAACAATCTAGA